>JAQQSE010000200.1:0-125000 GCA_035772565.1 Antheraea assamensis | reverse complement strand
ATACTATGTTTGAACACGGAAATATAATTTCATAAAATTATACAATAATTAAGCAATATTGACAGTTTGGCTTCGGGAAGCCACAATTTTATTTTTGGTACAAGAGTAATGACCAAATGTTTGTCTACCTATACAGTGATTTACCATAGTTTTGCCTTCAATAACTGTTCTATTCGATTCTAGTTGAATACTTTGGTATTATAATTTTAAGTAATTGTAATATGTCTAAACAGATTGCACAAAGCAAACATCGCCCACCTTAAAAGGGCAATCCTATTAAGATGTTCCAAACGAAAAAGCAATAAATAGAACGTGTCTCGGCCACGTTACTAAGGATAGTTTATGAAATCTGAATGATCAAAACTGTCACTGTGTTATAACTGAAACAATGCCCTTCTACATATGACGTATTAAATTGTTCTTATAACTGAATCACTTCATCATCTTTGAATTAATCTACGTTTAATATTAATGTAACAATTAAACATTGACAAACACAGAGCTCATATCTAAACGCGTTTAACTGAATAACACACAATATAAAGCCTTCAGAGTTCCCGATAAGGAGTGAACAATTCCCCCGAGCTCTGTATCGCTTCGGAAACAGGTTGAACACAATGCCCAGTGATCGTTGAATCACACGCGAGCTGATCCCATCGCACCGGCCTATGCTTTTCCTTCGTCCTTTATTCCCTTTATACAGACGAACTTTAAAAAAATCAGTACCGAATTTAAAATCAATTACCGAGTAAAAAGCTTTAAGTATTGTATTTTATAAAATAGTACTTTCATAAGTTACCGACAAATTTTGTCAGACTCTTCAAACTGTGCCAAGTTATATAAATTCTGAAAACAGACTATTTACAATTTGGTAGCGATATGTGACAAAGCAGGTAAACACTAAATATTTCTAAAATTAGTCTTCAAAAGTTATGGACTGTAAGAATAGAAAATCAAAAATGGTTGACGTAACGGAGAGAACACCTCGCATGTCGGTAGGTGGATGTGGGTTGATTGGACAGATAAATACAAAAATATATTTATGTGTTTCGTTTCATTATCTATCTCAGATTAATTCACCCATTTTCCTTAAGGTACATTTTATCCCACGTAATTTTGTAAATTTATCTAAATGTGCCATCCTGAGATTAGACTGTCAAATGTTTATCTCACGGACCACGATAACGTAAGCGAGATTTTCCACCCTTAATGACTTATGTAAAATGTTCTACGTCGGCAATCCTTCGAATTAATATTTACACATTTAAACCATGTTACAAACAAACAAAGAGATGTCCCAGAAATTACGAACGAACCTTCATATCCTAACCGTCTTGCATGTATAACCGTATAGACCGCATAGATGATGACTCAGCTGGTAGTGCGTTCGTACACAGCGTCGATGAACGTAAGTTCGAATCCTAGTAATTGAACCGGAGCTTTCGGTGAAGGAAACCATCGTGATGAAACCATACCATGGCTTTTACTAAATCCGCCGCCCGCCAACTACCTCCCTCAAGTAGAAAATCTGTTGGTGTGTTCCGGCAGCTGTACTTGGGAGCCAGTCTCCCTCTAAGCTTAGCGTGACTACCATCTTAGACTACATGACCATTTAACATCAGATGAGATTCTAGTCAAAGGATAACGTATAAATTTTGTATCTGAGCACGTAATTAGCGTAACCAAAAAATTATGACGTTGTGTTGTTTATAACAACAAACGAAAAAAAAAAAAATAGAAAACAACACACGAACACCAACGTTATGCAGTGTTGGAAAAATTACGGCAACTCGATTTCCAGCACAACGCAAAACGTTAGTTACACAGAAGTTATGTTCCGAACGGTCTGTAAAAACGGTTTTTGATATAGATCTACAAGGTTACTATATAGCGACTATAATAGCTGTGTATATATTTTGAATATGTATAATTATAGTGTACCTATATCAAAATATTTTAATATAAATATTAACTTATTTGATTAAAACAGGCATATTTTACGTGTTGCCAATTTTATGTACAGATAATTTTTAATTATTAAATATGCTTTGGTGATCATATTTTGTTATTGGTGATATTTGGTGATTTTTTTTTTTTTTTTTTTTTTTCCTTTGTTCCTCAGACATGATCCGAGCCCTTGTCATTTTGCAAGCGTCCTTTCTCTACACAGTTTATTTATTATGTTACTTATGTTATGTTATGTTGTTGTTAATATATTTGGTGATTTGGATCGTGAAATATGTTTGACCAGATCACCCAATCGTAGATGACTACCAAACAGTAACTCGGTTTATAATATTTAATTACTTTATTCAGTTGGTTAAGATACAGAGTACATTTATATGAAGCAGGCAACAAACTCGATACAATATTTTACTGTAGGTACTTGTCGGGACGTCACGCTACTTAGAAAACCTTCCGTAATATTTTACATAGCTTTGAACATATTTAATAATTATAAAAATGACAGATTATTCATGAGATTTTATTGAGCTTGTAATATTTGTTACTTTGTTGAGATCAAATTTTGCGAGCGGTTCCTTTAGACATTTGCAATTTTTACTGTCTCTGTTTCAGTCATTATGATAAGAATATGAAATTGAAAAAGAATGGCGAAATTCAAAATGGCTGCCATGTACATTGAAAAATAAATCGATACAGCTTATTAGCGCATTTGTATAAAAGCTTGTTTTTAAAAGTATATTTTAAATACAAAATAAATTTTTGATATTCTCTAACCGGCCTGTATTTTTGTTATTTAATATTGTCACAGTAAAAAAAATATAGCTATAGATACACCACCATACCATAAGAAATTTCATCATAACAAGTAAAATCAAGAGCTGTCGTTAATGTTGCAAAATTTGTTTTTGACAACAATTTATTTTATACGAAAGCTTTTATACGTAAAATGTAACACATCCTATCATTAAATGGATCGAAAATACTCAACTTTCAACTGCAGATTCGTATGAACAAACAACTGACTCAACACTAGCGCGCATCTATAATCTAAATCTTGTGAATAACAAAACGAGTTCTCACTCACAATGCATAAGCGTTTATGTGAACATCGTATAAATACGATAATGTTAATTTCAACGCAAACAGACAGACCAATCGACACCTTCCCCACGCACGCCTCCTACATGTCCCACGCTAAATTTATTAGCCAAATCTTGATTTCTCCGAATCCCTCATGTTCTAGATCACATACCATTTTAATTTCATATTTACATACAATAATAACTGCATACATTAGTAATAACTTGAGATCGTATAACTTAAATAACATGTAGATTTTTCTAAGATATAGATTACTTTTATAGAATAAATAAAATAATTAATATATAATATTTTGTCTCGTAGCACTACAATATTTTCTATAATGTATACTTATATAAAAAAAGGTAATATTAACTTACATTGAACCTAAAATTATTTGATACTTATTGCGTTCCACCTGGCACTTGCAGAACATAAAAAAAATCGCCAATATAGGATGGGCATTACGATTAGAGATGTGCCACAATCTTTTTTAAATCGATATTACTTACGATTAACTAAAATAACTAAATCGATCACAAAAAAGGTACCATGTCTGTTTCTCATATACTCGTATAACTATGATAGCCCCATGCTGTCATGCCATATGTATTAACCAAGAGTAAACAAATTATTGTTTATCTGTAATATCGACTATTCGACTTATAGATCAACGATCGTTATGATTTTTCACGATGTCAATTGTTCACGATACATTAGTGACTCTAGCACTTTCTAAACTCTTTTTTTATTAAGTAGCTCGACAAAGTGACGATACTGTTCGTGACAGTAAGCAAAAAGTATCCAAAAATAACGGCAACTAACGAGAGATCTACAAAAATTCTAATACGCCGCTACTGCACCGTTTCATATACACCAGGAACGCGACTCGGCTAATTGAACCTCTATAGTAATTGTTACGTGTTGTATCGTATTCGCTGTTATACACAGCACATACTAGGTATCTCCTAACATATCTCGTAACATGAAGAGGAAGCCCTGCTAAGTAAAACACAGGTATTTATGGTAAAGAAAAATGATTAATAATCGGTACACTCTACACATTCTTCTATTATAAAAGTTTGAAAGACAGAAAAAGTATAATAGAATCCGAGTTTTAAATTAGGACATATAAACCAAACACATCCAATAATATTGTAAGTAAAATCAATTTGGTATATTAAAAATCGATTCATCAAAATTTTTCGAATAAATGTGGACAGTACTAGTACAGATGCAGAGTTATAATGAATGCATGCACCTGGCACTTTGCGACTCTCGTCGGGCTGTAAAAGGAGTGATAAAAAAGAACGTAAAAACGGGGCGTTTGGAGTGATTGCACATTTTCAACTAGCTTGTTTAACACACTGCTCGGTATCAACAGCAAATACAGTTATTTTTGTTTACTGTTTTTCACATTGGTATTTTTCTTGTTTATATTTAAAGAAATAGTATGAAAAACAGGTGCTCTAATTCACGTAGTAATTTAATACGATCAGATTATTTCATTTTATCACAGCCTTCGTAGCACAGTGGTAATAATTCATACTATTGAGTCGCGAAATCACGCGAGAGAGGTTCGATCTCCGTACGTAACTACATTTTGTGTGATGAGCATAACTGTCACTTTGTCCATGTGTTTAATATTTATATACCAATAAATATATGTCGGCTGTTTATTATCATACTAGCAGGCCCGACGGACGTTGTCCTGCCCTGATAATGAAAAAAAATATACTTATGTGTATGAAACGCTTAAAGCACCTTGACTTTTTCCGATCCTTTCAACAATTATTTCAACCTACACATAACCTTAACAAACTATATACCTAAACCTTCCTCATGAATTATTCTATCTATTGGTGAAGGTAATATAATCCGTTCAGTAGTTTTTGAGTTTATCGCGAACATACACACAGACAGACAGACGCGGCGGACGACTTTATTTTATAATATGTAGTGATAATAATATAAACTACACTAGGTTTGGATTTTTCTTATATATAAAAAAAAAAATCATTCAAAGGAATATGATGCGAATAAATATTTTCGATAGTTTTAAAGGTTCTTTATTACAAATAAAACTTGCCACACATGGACACAAAAATAAAAAATATTCCAGACATAAAATAGTTTAACGAAAAAAATCGGTCTAATGCAACAAGCAAACTCTAAAATACAAAGTACTTATAAGATACAATAGCACACATCGAACGCCAGACACTGTACAAAACGATAAAAGTCCATACTGAAAGAATAAAAAAAGATGTCACAGCGATATAGGGGATGAAAATCAATGGCAGCGCGCACCGCGCCGGGTCGACTGTGTACCGTAAATTGGCAATTTGTAAAAAAGTTTTTTACTGCAAAAGCTGCCAACCGGTTCTAGGTTATTTGCCGTTTAAAATCGAACTCATCGCGCCGTGAATTTTGTAGAGACAATTTTAATGGAAATCCTGTATTTCCTTCGAAATGGAAAAATTATGTAACTTCAAATGTCAAAATCATTCGCTGAATAAACATGTTAGCCACACATACTCATACATATATAAGTATTATACACAAATTTCTTACTTAGATTCCTATGCCTTTCTCATTAGTATCTGGGTGAGGGTAATATTCTTAATTTGTTAACAAGTGAAATTGCAAGTTTCGATTTCATTGCACGAACCCATTTATTTCTATTATATTTCAAATCAACAATGCTCGCGCTGTAGTTCCGATTAGAAGAGTGTGGCTGGCAACATGTACATACTTGTATTCGCGGCGTTTCAACTCACTTTCCAGGAATAACTGTCTACTACGAATGGCCTCAGAACTGTAGTATTATTAAGTTTGCTTATTTAATGTTATAATCTGTAATAACAGTTTAACGTTACGCCCGTAGGGTATGTCAGAACAAATCAATATTCAGAAAGGCCTTGTTAAGATGTAAGTCAAATACAAAAAAATGCGTTATGAATTTAATTATCGTACCGGTATCACTTTGTGACGCATTACTGAGTATAATAGAATTTAAATAAAACATATCTAAAGGCACCTCTGTTTACGATCCCAACTGAAAACAAATACTATTTAATGGAGATATAGAGTAACACGGACTGAACCGGAATTGAATCGTGCAATTTACATTTAATCAACTAACGTAACACATCTCCAGTGCGGGCAACGCTTGCAGAAATAACCCTAAAGCGGAGTTTAAACAATCAATATAATGTTATTATGGATCGGTGTACGTTTGTTTGAAATAACCAGTGTTCATTACGTGTTCATAGTGATCGTTCACGTCAACACCCAACTCCATAAAAATGAGGAGTGTTAAAAGATGGGAAGGGTATCATGTCGAAGATACTGCTTTGTATAAAAATATCCAAATGTTTATAACATTTATGAGTTATGGGATAATCATTTTAATACTTTAATTTTTTCCGTATAACTAACTGTTAACTTGGAAATTTCAATGTTTACTGTATTGCCTGCCAAAAAGAAGAAATATAATAAATAATATTCAAACAAAAAACTTATATCAAACACGTCAAATGACATGGAACAGTAAAACATATAACTAACATGTCTATTACACGTAACGAGTACAGTATCTTCGGCCGAGTACTTGGTACATGTGAACATTTTGACGAATGTTCGGCCGAACAGAGTGCCGAGACAGTCCAAATTACAATGGGGTCCTCATATAAAAAAATTGGCTGGAAGATTAAGTTCTGCTGCATTCGCGGTACGTAAGATTCGTCAGCTTACAGATATTGCCACAGCAAGATTAGTCTACTTTGCTTACTTCCATAGCTTAATGTCTTATGGCATTTTGCTGTGGGGGACAGCAGCTGAGGTAGACACCATATTCTTATTGCAAAAACGAGCAGTTCGAGCAATATACAATATGGGACCTCGCGAATCATTAAAGACTAAGTTTCAAGAATTCGGTATCTTAACTCTGCCTTCCCAATACATTCTGGATAACTTAATGTATGTTCGCAAAAACTTTGATAAGCTGGAGTTCGTAAAACACAGGCATGATTTAAAAACTAGAAACTGTGATAAACTGGTCGTTCCATGTTTAAGACTCAGTAAAACCAGTAACAGTTTTTTAGGTAATAGTGTTAGATTTTATAACAAAGTCCCAAAGCATATTACTGATTTGCCAGACTATAAGTTTAAGTGCCATGTTAAGCGGGTTTTGGTGTCAAAGGGTTATTATAGAGTGGATCAATATGTGAACGATGGTGATGTCTGGAATTGACCCCTCTCTGTGCATCCACTAAAATCGATTGTAATATAAAATGAATTTTAATTATATAAGTATATGTTAAAAAGATAAACCCGATCGAGTTTCTTGCCGGTTCTTCTCGATGACTGGGATGTATTCCGAACCGGTGGTAGTTTTGACGTTCATAAGCGCCTTCTTAGGGCCTAAATTGAATAAAGTATTTTTGATTTGATTTGAGTCACTAGAATCTCGATTTGTATAGTAAGCCCAGGACCCACCACCCGCTTCATTTTTCCGCCCCCGCAGCGACTCCTATCCCGCTCAACACATATGAACATGCACACGGCCGTTCCTCGCCAACTCGTTCGCCAGTTCTATGCGCAAATTGTGGAGTTATGTACTCCGACAATGTCGCAAAACGTTCTACGATCATTCTTAAAAGTAACCTAAATTCTCTAGGATTTTGCATGTGTAATTCATTAAAAAGATTATTTTTTGCGCCAAGTGTGCGCCTTTTTTAAATCTAATTTCTTGTCCAAATAGTTCTACTCCCTTCTTCCAATAACTAGCATAGTTCTTCAATGATGAATGGTAGGATCCGGTTGAAAATTATTATCACTTTTAGTCCTTCGGTTACTGCGTCGAAACCAAATTGACTCGCCAAACTAGCAAAATACGTATTCATCCGACTCTCTCGGCCTAATATAGTTTTATTGTCCCGTCACAGTATTCGTTAAGTGTAATTGCCTCTTAACAATCCTGTACAGTACACACCTAACCACTACACAACTAACAGCATCCAGCTCAATAGATTACGAGGCCACAACCAAATTAAACTCGGAATAATCATTTTCGATAATCCAAAATATTATTATATTAGTTCTTTAAGAACACAAAACATTTACTTCGAAATATTTGAGGGACATAACACAAAAACAATACACTATCAACAAGAAAACATTAATTTCACATGAACATTTGTAAAGGATTCTATGGTTACAACGTTAACAAAGCCTAAAGTAGCTAAACAATGTAACACATGAAACTATTCAAAGTTAGGAAATTAGCATAAAATTCGCAGTTAGCTGAACCCGCCCGGGCACAGTCTCGTAAAGCCGATCGTGAAGAAACAATGGGGAACTTTATTCCATTGTATCAGAACTCGTACTATTGTAGATGTTGGACTCGTTTACTCTTTACATAATGTGGATACTCCTTTTAAGCTTCACACTATACGGAATCATTTTTATAAAATAAAACTCCATAAGTTCTAAATTGTCCTTAATGAACAAGGGCAAGTAAAGCAAATTTGTAATTCTGTAAATATAAGATCAAAATAAGAGAAGATAGTTCAGAAGTAACTAGTCTATTAAGACAAAGTGAGTCCAAATTTACAAATCCTATAAGTTTTTTGTGAAAGAGTTCACAGCTGTAATTGATATTCTGAATTCTTAATATGTAGCTAAAATACATTTGTTTATACCAGAGGTTCTAAAACTTATTTTTCTCATAGACCCCTTTCAAAATTTTACTGGTTCCGGTGGACCGCCTGCAGGTTCAATACTACCATATAAAGTCAAGTCAACATTGTTAGTTCTTCACACTATCGAAAATAGACCAATTTTCATAGACCCCCGCTTACTAATTGTGCACCCCCATTTCTTTGTCACGCCAACGGACACCCCCATCGAGTCTCTCGTGGACCCCTGGGAGTCCACCTTGACCACTTTGGGAATTACTGGTTTATACGATTAGAGGCAAACGTAGGTGGTAGAGCTACGCTGAAACTATTACTGGTTTCAGCATGAATGGGTCAGGTCGCCCGGGGTAGTACCACCCTCTCACAAAAAACCGACGTGAAGTAACAGTGGTTGCACTGTTGCGCTTCGTTCGGCCAGTGGGAGCGCCGGAGGCCCACATATTTAAAAGGCCGGCAACGCACTTGTGACTCCTCTGGTGTTGATAGTGTCTATGGACAGCGGTGGTCACTTACAATCAGGTGACCCACCTGTTCGTTTGCCCCCTATTATATATTAAAAAAAAAAACGCGGTCACCTAATGATAAGTGATGACCGCCGCCCATGAACACCTACGATACGAAGAGAATCACAAGTGTCTTGTTGGCCCTTGAGAAAAGATTTTGCTGGTTTCCTGAAGATTTGTAATTTATATTGGTCGGAAACACCAACCCTGGGAATTAACTCCAAAGAACAAAGATTTATTATTGAAAATTACCTTTCCGTATTTTCCAGTAAATATACGTAACTCATTTCTGTGCGTAATTAGAACGTAACTGCCATTAACCGCATGGTTAATTAAGTTGGTGACTGAGACAAAGAACTAATCCCAGAGTAATTAAACAAAATACAGAAGCTTTAAATTTACGAAGAAAATAAAATTTCCAACAGACAACACATTTGAACTTATTAAGGAATATTTCAAAATTTCATATAAAGCCATGAATAGGAACGGCCTCATCGCCCAGCCAGATAAGGGTTGACATTCAGCCAAAGGATTTTACGTAAACTTGTACAACGAAAAGGGTCTTCCTGTATTACTTAAAAGGACTGAAGTGATCCCTTTCACGAATCAAATGGTAGCGGTAGG
The DNA here is from genome assembly GCA_035772565.1 of Antheraea assamensis. Taxonomy (NCBI): domain Eukaryota; kingdom Metazoa; phylum Arthropoda; class Insecta; order Lepidoptera; family Saturniidae; genus Antheraea; species Antheraea assamensis. Next base: position 115,126 of record JAQQSE010000200.1, on the reverse strand, counting down.
ACTGCCAATGCCGCAATATTATATATATTTACATTGACAATTTATTTAAACGAATTACGAAATCAAGATGATATTGGTTACAATTAATAAGTATCTAATACATGGCCATGTATTTATTTTATTAATCTTGTGATTATTGGCAATCTGATAGTAAAACTTTAAAATATTTCATAAAGGTGAAGTTGTATAATAATCTATACACCACATAGACATTATGTTTATTATATTCGGAGTGGTAAACATCAAGAACACCAGGAGTATTGAAGTCCAAAGTAGTAAGATGTCACAGCATAAACTAAAAATATAGTTACAGATTAAATATAACTCTATTTAATCGATTTGTGAATAAAGAAAATCGATTCTTTTTCAATTCTTTTAATCTGTTATTTCTAATAAATGTAATCAATTGAATTGAATTAATTGTCTGGTAAAATATATCTGTTTTTATTGTTTGAAATCATTCGCATAATTAAAGAGACTGTTATTTAGTTCCATTGATATACATCAAAACTCAAGATGCTCACTCAACGTCTCAAAACCGTTCGCAAAAAATGAGCGCACAATTGAGCGCACAAATTGAAATTGTGCGGTCATTTCAAATAGTCTCGCGTCGAACAAACAACTTTAAACAATTCGGGTAAGGTTGAATTTAAAAACACATATTTATAGCATAACTTATAACTAAGTAGGTATACTGTGTGTTTTACGGACAGTTTTGAGCGTTACTTTAGTTCGAGACCGTGCATATTGGGTTTTTATATATCAATGGTTACTTCGTAACTTATTTAGTTCTTCCATTTTCAAAATAGAGATCTGTGATTTTTTCTTACATATAATATATATATATATCGTATATATATATATATAAAGTACATATTTTAGCTTATTATAAAGGGAGCCATAACACCCGTTTTTTAGAATGATTACAAGGCACAATCAAATTAATGATTGCATTCATGAATTCCTATTTGCATATTTTTCTATTCTTTTATTACTAACTAGCAGCCGCTCGCGAATTTGTCTGCGTTTGTAACTTCAAATGGCTTTATAAGATATTTATTTAATTTGGAAAAATACTATTAAACTTATTTTTATTACTCGGTAACTGGATAATTAACTACGAATTTTCATAGATGGAAGTTCAAAAATGACGGATTTTTATAAAAAATGTCACCCCTTTTTTCACTACCGTAAAGGTTGAATTTCCAAAGTTCATTGAAATAATGTAGGTAAATACGAAAAACTTTTATACATACTAAATTTGCAGCCCTTTTTTACTCCCTTAGGGATTGGATTTTACATAAAGGGATATCGGTAATAATCATTATTAATCCAAATGAACCGAAATACAAATAATAAAAATAACCCAAATAAAATGTTTATCGAAATAACTTTGAAAATCGTGGAATTTTCACACTAACTTTGCACCGTCTTTATACCCCCTTAAGGGATGTTTTAAAAATATATATAATGCTCGTGTTTCATGACTTTCAATTAAGGACCTTCATACTTAATTTCATTCGAATAACTTCAAAAACGGCAAAGTTTCATACTAACTTTGCACCCCCGTTTTACCCCCTTAGGGGTTGAATTTTCAAAAACTCTTACTTAGTGCTCCCCTATGTTATAAAAAGAACCCTTGTGTACAATTTCAAGTTTCTAATCCTTATAGTTTAGGCCCTGCGTTGATATGTCAGTCATTAATGCGGTCAGCTTCTCCTTATATATATATATATATATAGATAGATGTTAAAATACGACGTGGTCTAAAATGTTAACATGCCAATTCTAGCGTGGTTACTGGCTATCAAATGCAGTTACGGAAAAACAACTATAGAGTATTTACGTAGCGACATACAATCAGATGAACGTTAGAGAACATCCTACCCACAGTGCCACAATAACACAACACAATGTTTCACTATGATGGTTCATCGGTAGTATCCGAACTTACGTCAATCTAGAAGGCGTTGGAACACACTATAATTGAACCATCAGACTTTCACCAATTAGTAACTAAACAATAAAAACAAATACTACGTTAATCGACTGATTCAATGTTATTTTAACTCGGATCCTTGGAGAAAATAAAAAAGGCATTCAACTGAACGGCGCGTACCCTTCCAGGAAACGATCGTACGTGAGGACCGCTTCGCCGATATTTTATGTGAAAATCGCGTCAGGCGTGTTGCCACCGTGGAACCTTTAGTGTTCAAACGACGTCGTTAATGTTTGTTATATTGTGAACTCTTGTACAAACTAAAATAAATTTACAGTACTCAACGTTCGCGATCGTATCTGCCTTGTTATTTCACTGCATTAGAATATAAAAGAAACCTTGGTATTAAAAACAAATTTTTATTGTTGCTGAAGTTGCCGATAGATTAATTAAAAAAAATAAAACCTACTAGCGACCACCCGCGGCTTTGTCCGCATTAAGTTAACTTTATCACAATAAAACACAGCCTAGCTACCTATAATATATATATATCTAATGGCAAGATAAAGTAAAATATATATAGCCTTAAAATCCCCTTCAAAAAAAAACACTCATGTATACTAAATTTGGTGGCAGATCAAACGTTGCTGGAGTTAATTGATTTCAAATATACATAAATTATAGCCCTTTATTAGTGTTTGCAGATATCGTAAAATAATTTATAATTTAAATAAGTTATAAGTGCGTTTGTTTGAGTACCGTTCGCATTGCGGTAAACGGGAGACGTAGGGTGAGTCATTTGTCTGACTCGGTCCCTGTTACACGGTATATATATATATATATTCATATGTGCGAACATATACTGCACGTCGAGACATTCTACATAACATTATTATGTAAATTAATATTTATATCAGCATAAAGGATTCCGAGGACATCCGAGACACCTGGCCACACATCTGCAAAACATGAATTTATGCAAATGTCTTTATTAATTCGTCGCTTAACTTAAATAATGATATGATCGGTCAATTGAGACACGTGAGTTTATTCTAAAATGAAACACAAAATATTCATCGTTCAATATCATGAATCATTATTTTATAGTGTTTACTATTTATTTAAAATAACAAGATTATTATCAAATGATCATTTTGCTTCGCTATTCGCATAAAAAGCTTGAGTAAAAACATGTATGATCGGAAAAACAGTGACAAATTATGTGCTATACATTGAATGATTAGTGATATATTTATAAAATACAAAACGTAACATCGTTTTTGAAACTTAGTGGAAACTATTGGAACAAAATGGCTGCTGTTTTTAATAATACCATAGATGAACCATCGCCATATCTTAACATAAAATAATGTATTTAAATAGATTTTAACTAAATTGAAATTTAATTCTATGTTCTATTATAGTGATTCAAATGAATAATTTCGTATTTTCAATAAATATCAAAATATTTTTTTATCTTTTTATATTTATTTTTGCTGGCAACGCAATAATGTTGACATGTAGTAAGTAAAAATGGTGCCGGCATGATTACCTCATGATTTTAAAAGATTAGTAATATTTAAAATAACCTATTATATTTATTAACCTCTTTAATAGGTAAAACTGTGGGATTCCGTATCCGTAATAGTTAAACGTTACATTCATTCCATTTTTTTTTTCATTTTCAATAAAAAAATATTACGATGCAACAAAAGTCTTAACCACAATCAAACCACATAACATAATAATCTCCTTATCATGGCCCATAGTAGGTTTTTTACCGAATTTGATAAGGCAGGAAGAGGAGTGCCAGCAGTGGAGGTAAGCGTCGATTCCTACTGATAGGAGCCCTTTAAACCTATATGTGGGACGTAAATCCCAAGAGCTAGTCCAGGCTCCTCGCCCTACAATATAATTCGCTCAACACTCGCACGGTCCGTCTATCGTTTATATATTTTCACATCTTAACAAACAATTATCAAGAAACATTTCCGTAGACTTCAAATTGAAGAGGTATGAATGAAATGTATTAAATTATTTTATTCATACTGCGCTACATATTCTAAAACAAAAACAATATGTTCGTAACTTCATACCATACATAGCACAAAGACGTTACAAATTTGGCAACAGAACTATAAGGTCTAGAATATAAATCAGACCTGTACTATTATAGTGGTTTGTTATAATAAAAACGTTGGGTTCGCGACATTCGTAGTGTGGTGAATTGTTGTTATATGCGACTTCGTAGATTATGTACTGAATATAGACAGTACTGGGTTATATAATATAACATGCATATATCTAGGAATTGATGTTTTTATTTGAAATTGCTGTGTAATTTCGTCAGAGTGTTTGAAACATCGTCCATGATTGTGGTGTATACAGCAGGTCTTGTGAGCAAAAAATCAGCGCTGCAACTTTTGCACTTATGCCGAGATATAGATAACTTATGCTCATGGTGAGACAATGATTTTTTTTAATCCATACAACACTTAAATTTTTTTCTTGACATATTTTGTCATGTGGCATGTATGTGTGAAATAAATGCTTATTTCTTTATATTAAAACATGTGACCTGTAGTCTTCGTCTCAGCCATTATATAATATCGTATTTCAAATCAAAGCTCGCTATGTAAACGTTAGAATCCTCATAAATGTGAGAGTGAAATAGGCTTATATTGAAAAATGATGTTTGTAAATAAAAAAAGGTAAAATGAGATAACATTTTTATTTACCTCACACTTAACTGAACAACACATACTTTAATATAACTAAAAAAGCTTCAGTGCGTTTCCGGTCTGGTTTTGTAGTTTATTATTATTAATAATTCTAGCTCCAATAATATCGGAGTAAAACCATCTCAGTATTCAGTAATATGATAGTTTTAGTATTCAAATTTAAAATGAATCTAATGTGTAATTCATTTTTGAATTTTTATATCAGTTAATAAAATAAGACTAAAATATTTACATAGCGAATATTGCAGACGCAACGGCGATATTATATTGCCAATGAAAATATTTGACGGTTAAATTTCATATTTGTAAAATACAGCAACATTAAAAGTTAATTTCTTTTTGGAGTATAATTTTTTAAATGCAACATCTATCCCACTTGTTACGCAAACTTAGGTACATAGGTTTAGGTAGGAATTTTTCGAGGGTACATTATATTATCATAGTAGTACGTTGAAACTGTGAAGGTTCGTTATACGTCAGGCCAATATAGCGTTACTCAGTTCGAGAAAGCAAAAACTATTAGGAAGTTTATAGGTGAAATAATTATGTTGGTCGTCAATAAAATATTGTTTTAAGAATACCTCTAAAACCAATCTTTAAATATCGAGTCCGAAAAAGATAACTCGAAAGCATATTTCAATGAAACGACATACTTAGTTTATAGTGAAAGCTCCGTTGTATATGGAGTGAAACGTAAAACTTGGCCACGGAAAATATGTCATACACGAGAACGTAAAAGTTAAGGTTTTGTAAACGACAGCTAAATATGTATAGTAAATTACGCTCTTGTATTATTTCACAATAATTATTGTTATAAACTATGCACTTTCTTAAAGAAAAGATGGCGCAGTTGAAACGTGTTCGAGCACTGAATATTTTAGTGAACCTGAACTTTCGATGAAGGAAATATCGTGTCAGTGATGACGATCATGAAACCATAGTATGGTAGCAGCGCTTCAACAATGATGACTGTAAGTGAAAACTATGCCGTCAATCAGCTGTGAGTGTGTCTGTCGGCCGGCAGCTGCACTAGAGAGGTAGTTCTCTTTAGGTTTACCGTGTTACCAACATGGATCACATCGCATGTAAACAACAGATGAATTTGTTATGAAAAGTTAAAACCTATACACTGTTATTTTATAATTTGCTGTTTTGTATTGTAAGTGGTAGTAGTGACAAGATAATGAAATGAATATTCGTTGTTCGTATTATGAATTTCGACGTAACCTCCCTTTCACATATAAATTGGTGGTTGGCTAACGCTCGCTTGTTCGCACGTTGCTATAACACTGGTGAATCGATTTCATTGCCAATGATAGTAACGGACTTCGGATAAGCAGCAAAATACAGTATCCGTCATTTGATTAGACACGTCAGAAAAAGACAGAGAAATTTAGCAAAGTTCGGTTTCGTATAGAGTTTATCTTTGTCTATCACAGTTATTACGTTGTGCGATAGAGAGAACGCTTTACGAAACGGAAGCAATCCTACATAAACCTACTAACATAGTCGTATTTCTCACTCTTCTCTCCGACGTGCCAAATCAAATGACGGGTACTATAATAATTATGTCTTCGTTAGTCTGTTATCCATTGCATTGGTATAATACGTTATATTATTAAGTGCTGTAATAATTGTTATATAATAACTATAGCTATAATTACAAAATAATACATTTTAATAGGGATTCATTATGAAAACATTAGCTGGGTGTTGCAACTACGCAATCTAGTACAACTGAATGTATGATTCTAAATATATCAAGCAAACATCGAAACAAGAAATATCGTCACCAAATAAATTAAAAAGAAAATAGATTCTTGTCCTTCTTCATTAAGATATAGTTAAATTAATATTACTTATCAAGTATGTCGAATCGAACTAATAATAGTCGTGTTTTTAACGTAGAACAAATCAGGCAAGAAATAGCGGTGGGGAGGGGGGGGGGGATGCAAACACGAAACTATTTCTCCTTTATTTTCCCTTCCTTTATTTTTATATTTCCTTATATATCGTTATGACGAGCTAGTAGTTTCACGTTATTTCTCTTAGAATAATCGCGATGATAGCTGTGTCTCAGATGATGTCAGTTTCTGTTGACATATTTACATATCTCTGCATATCATCTGACAACCCTACAGCTATCAATGAGTCTTTTATTTATTCGGATAGTCAACGCTTGTGATTAGAATAATTAATGATGATTTTGTTTTTAAAATATGGTTACGTATTTTTAATAATAAATAATTGAATCATATGTGTTCCTTGTTATTTCAAGTCAATTTGCTCGTCGTGAAATAATCATAGGAGCGATTTGATATCTTGGCAAAATTTACATTTTTTTTAATGCGACGTAAATCATCCATTTATAAATTCACAAAATTTTAAACTGATTTATCAGTTAAAACATCTTTTAATAACTCGTACATCAGTATATTGACTACATAACAAAATACCTATGATTATGTTCGCGAATTGTAAGCATAAAACTGACTGAATTCACACAGAATTACGTAATTTTACAATCTATCAAGAACTATTTAGTAAATTTATCAAAAGAGTGTAAAAGCGAGTTCGCCACTACCCAGAGTGTTCCATAACTAAAAAATTAAGACGTGCGCGTGTTTTAGTGCTTTATGACTGATACATTTTATTTTACATTTTAATCATATAAACCACAAATATTACCAATTCTCTTAAAACAATATCTTGTGCGGCTAGGTGGAATTTTGTAATTGATTTAAAACGAATTTGCCGACGAGTCGGGGGACTTGAAATTCTAAACGTAGCGTATAGAATTAAATGACAACACAAGATAACGTGAAAAATATAAAAAAAGTTACCATATATTATATTTAAAAAGTAGTGGAAAATTGTTTCAGTAATTATTATTCTTCACAAAAGAACGAAACCACGACAGTTCCTTGCTAAGTGTGAAAAGAGAGAAACACACAATATATGTATATATATATTGATTTTACTTGAAATTACACAATAAAACGATCTATATAGCTACATTCACATACATATATAAATAATAATAGTATACTAGTTGCAACTCCTAATTCCATTATTATTAAAAAAAAAATGTCTTACCCAGCACACGAAGTGTCATGCAAATACTCATAGCATTCAAAAAAATTATAAAATGGTTTTCCAAGCTTACTGTTGCTTCACCATTATTGTCCAAGAACCTTTACATTTCAAGATTTCAATATAAAGAGATCTAAATAGATGTTATATGTAAAAAAACCAGCCATTTATGATTCTTTTGATGAATTTTGATATAGCATAGGTGAAATGTGTAGCAGATTTTAGGGTCAGTTGTACCTAGACAAACAAAAAAACTGTAAACTGCATGTACTACAATTGCACACTTTACATATGACGGGAGACAGAACACCTGTGTCTGTAACTAGTCCCTACTACTACATGTTACTACGACTACAACTACAAGTAGTATTAAGTATAATAAAGCTTCATGAACTAACAACATATAAATCACTACAAGCACTTGTTTATAAAAATATTATTCAAACTATCTATACTTTCGCGTATTTAGAGATATATAAGATTTTTGTTTTTTTTTTCTAGCTGCATTTCCAATGAGATTTTATGCCAACATAGATTAAAAACTTATTTATATGCATTTAAATGTTTCTAGACCCATTAGTATAATCTGTGCATTCTAATACCGCTTATATGTTTTTTTTCCTATAGTTGTTCATTTACTATAATCTTATCTAATATTAAGTCAGTTGTTGATTTGTTGATTAAAGATAAGTAACAAATTAGCCTTAAGAATCTTAGACTAGGGGCCGAAATGTTGTATATTGCCATCACCGGTACTAACAAAAAAAAAAAAATTTATACAAAGCCTGTGCAAATTTTCTTTCAAATATACTTTCTTCATTTTTTTTTAACCTTTCACCAATATGTCACCTGATGATAATGATGAGTGATGATGTGGCCAAATATAACATGATAAGCCTAGAGAGAACTGGCTCTCAAGTGCAGCTACCAGAAGAACATATCTACAGGAGCTTAGTGACAGATTTTCAATTTGAAGGTGGTTGATAGTTAGACGAGTATTTGAAAATACTCAATATCCTACTATTTTCTCATAAAAATTTATATTTCAACATGTACCATTTATAAAACAGTATTTGAACTAACAAGTATTTGTAAATTGACTTTACACATCATGTCAAAAGTTATGTTAAAAGTAATATAAAAGATGAATGAATTTGTGTGTATGTGTGTGTGCGTGTGTTTTTAAGCAACAATAGGCAAAGTTTTTATTATCCAATTCATAGGCAGATTACACTTTGAAGTGATCTATTATATAATTATATAAGATTAAAAATCATGACAAAAGGATTATTCTCTATACTTTTGTACTATAAATTACATCATAGTATGTATAAAAATTACCATGAAGTCTCGTATAAATCAGTTTTTGTTTATTATTTTTCTGAGCAATACACATATTTTTAGAGAAATAGTATTTTAAATCTATACATATAATAAAAATGAAGTGTATGTATGTAATATTAAAATAACAACTTTTTACTGATTGCATATGAACATATACACGATACTCATAACAAAAATACAATTTTTAAAATTTTTGTCTGTCTGTCTGTATGTTCCAGATAATCTCCGAAACGGCTGGGCCAATTATGACAGAAATTTCACTGACAGATAGTTAAAACTACAGCGGGTGACATAGGATACTTTATTTTAGACTAGCTGTCATTTGTGGCTTGGTCTGTAGTACTATCTTCAAAGTGATTGGACCTATTTCATGGGACTTTCACTGACAGATAGCTAACAATATAAAAAGTAATTAGAGCTTTTTAAATTTTGGACTAGCTTATACCCACGGCTTCGTTTGCAGTACTATCTCCAAAAAATGTGAACTATTTTTCATGGAACTTTCACTAACAGGTAGAAGAAGTAATTTACAATTATAAAAAAACGCATGCGGAGCTGCAGGCAACAGCTAGTTATTTATAAAATAGGACCAAGTTTAGTTCATCATTATCTAGACTTTCTGGACACAAATTCCCATCAGATAACAATTAAACACTTATAAACTGAATGAATCAACAGCAAAAAGTAAGAAAACTTTTCACACCCACGTCAGACCACCACCACGCCTGTGCCTGTGTGCATTGTGCATGAACTAAGAAGTCGTCAAGCCGGTCCTACAATCTAACACCCACATATGTACTTTAAAAAGCGTTGTGTAAATGCTATAGTATTTAAGAAAACAAAACTAATGTTACGTTTCTACATCGATTCTTAAAGAAAATAAATTTTCGCTAAAATTAAATATCGAACCTTACTAATATTGAACTGGTTCTTTTTCAGGTCAAGTGACTCATAACGCAGTATAAATAAATATGACCTACTTTTTTTACTGTGATATAAAATATTACCGGTAAAAGTATTTACGTAGATAAATGATAACATAATAAATATGTATAAGAAAATATATACGATACCTTCATTGTCGTTGTTTCCCTCAGCGCTGCACACCGAAGTTACCAAAACTCCGACGCACAGAACGCTAAAGAATCTCACAATCATTTTGTGTGATTATTTTACGACACTCAGTTCACAGTTTTAGCGACAAGTAACAAATTACACTCTCGACATAGTCAAACAAGTGACACTCGCGCTGCCGAGCAGCGATCGGTCTTTCGCAAATGGCGGCGGATGACGGATATGTTCATCGATTGCAGAGACTGCTAACGTTTACGAAGACTGTCTCGCTCAAAAATAACATTTAAAAACATAAATAAAAATATATTTTAACAATTAAGGTAAAACAAAAGTAAAAAACGACAACGATTAATATTTATATCACATGGAATTAATATTAGATCATATTTTCACGGGTGGTAAAAAGCTTTCGTTGAACGAGGACAATTCTATTGCGTATAAAAAAAATAATTGACTACTGTAATTTATTTTGATTACGTTATGCACGTTTCGATACAAATTGATCGAAAACAATAATCATTTACAGAATTTACGTTGCAGGCACTGGAAAGGAATAACTATGAACATTTTAGTTTCAATTTCGTTTTACAAAAAATCAAATCGAAATTTTTACATAACAAGCTCAAAAGCGTCAACTTTCAGAAATTTTTAATATCGTAATATTTTTGTATTTATAAAAATACAAATAAAGAACTTATGAAGGCAAAGACGATTATCTGTCTTGGTTCTTCTCATTAACATGAATGGTAATGAATTGTCTCGAATATACACTAGATATGAAACTGATAACTATTTAGCCGGATACCGATCCAGCAATTAATGCGGTGGCCGGATTTTCTCCATGTTATTTCTGTGCAATTTATGACAAGTTACAGGCCGCGGAGATACCAATTATGAGATCAGAAGAATCATGCATATTCGGATTTCATCGTGATAACAAAGCCAGTTTTGTTTACTTGCTCTTCACGTTGCTGTATGATTTGTGTAATTCGATTAGTCACTTGAAAATAAATCATGTTATGTCATTATCAATTTCTTAACATAAACTTTATTATATTGATCAAACGAATGTAGAGGAAAAACTGTGGCATCGAATGTGCCGTTTCTATTTTCAAGTCAAATGTGCATGGAGAGTCGTAATGGCTAGAACGCTACATAATCAATGAGAAAAAGGGAAGAGTGTATATTTCAGCATCTTCTAATTGTGTTTATCGTGTAACCATTTTCAGAATCTGCCCTCGTATACGAATACAAATAAAATCGCTTGTCACCGGCAAATAATGAAAACGTAGGTTTCATTCACCACAATTTAGAACTAATAAATATCGATTTTAAAATTAATATTGATTAATTAATGGTTAATATTACTTTTATTTATTTTATATGAATAATGAAATTGAAACTAAATTCTATTGACAGTGATTGAATATTATATTTAAAAAAATATCTGTTTTGAACCGACCATTTTGTTTTCTTTCCCTAATAAATATTTTTATTTCAGAAATTAGAGTACCCAGTTTTAAATATTCAGCATTCAGCCGGATATTATGTTGTCTTCCGGTATCCGGTCGCATAATATAATAAAGCCAGATACTGTGTAGCTGCCGGATATCCGTCACAAGCTTCATATATATATTTACAGTTGTGATTCAATATTATAATAACTTTACTCTTAGTAAACGTCTTTTAGAGTCTAAATTACATTAAACTTTATTTCATTTTTATGTATAGTAATGTAGTAACTAACACATCCAAAGACTTCAAAAATGTTGAATGCCTTAATTTCCGTATATAAGTCACTTTATTTTTTTTCGAACTGATTATACTGTTGACCTAGCAAGGCCTCTAAAGTTTCACCGGACTACTAAAAGGAACGCTTAATGCACTCATCCGAATTTATATAGGACTTTCATTATAGCATAACTGTTCAAGTACTCATGTATATAAATGTGACTACATATTATAAACAAGATGGTTTGTATTAATACATGATGATTGATGTTGAGACTGCTATAATAAAGCGTGGCATCAAAATAAAATTAGTTGCTATCTTACCATTTTGCATCAGATTATGTAATTGCTATATATAGTAGAACAAGAATCAAAATGAATCAGTCAAAATGACAAAAAAAAAACAGGCCCTAAAAAAGATTATGTTATATTAATAACTTTTATATTTAATCAGGATGCTAGCTTTCATGTTACTTAGATTGTGCTTAATAAGAGCGCATACACAGTATACACTTAATTTTTACGAGAATTATATCTTTCTCATGACAATTATTTAACGCATGTAAATTTAGTTATTACTGCATTAAATTTTGTTATCTACACACAGAGAAAACTTAATTATTTATCAAATAATTTGTTTCATTTTGTGGAATATGCGGAAGTAATGTGAATAAATAATGATACAGGTGAAGATTAATACTATTATTCTTCCTAATAAAAAACAATAGCTTACGCTATAGCTGTGGCCTAACGGTTACGAATGGAAATGTAATTTTAAAGACAGTAAAATATTAATATCATTGCTATTCGAGTCACAATTAAAAGAACATTCACTCTTTGGTATAAATAGGAAATAAGTTGTTTACAATAGAGACTTTATTGTGAAGATTTTTTTAATTCAAACTATCTTCGTAAATACACATTTTGTGATACGTCGTAAGTGCGTATTGACGTTTTTTCTCTTGGCAACACTTGAGTTTCGAAAGTTCAATTTCGCATGGCGGACGTACAAGTGGACTGTGTTATTTGTTGGTGATAATTTTAGTTAATAATTCGCCCCGTTTCCTTATGGAAAGACTACTTCTCATGTTGTTATTTCTGTGTGGCCGTGCATTATTCATTCCTTAACGTCGGATGATGTTTAAGTGTTATTTATAGTTGCATTTTGTGGGAACTGCATAGTGTCTCAAAAATGGGAAAATGTGACGAAGCTAATGTCGAAGTTAGCATGGGGGACTCGGCGTCCCCCATGAAACCTGATAATTTTACATTCACTCCGCCTCCTGAGGCTCCGGTCTTCGAGCCAACACCAGAAGAGTTCTTGGACCCTCTGGCTTATATTAATAAAATACGACCAATTGCCGAGAAATCGGGCATCTGCAAGATAAAACCTCCAGCGGTGAGTGAATTTCTTTGTCTCGAATGATAATCTTTCAGAATAATTAGTTAACGTAGGTAATCTATGTTTTAGAGAGAATTTTTGAAATCGAAATGTTGTGCGAATTTTGTGTGATGCAACCATATTACTTATAGTTACACTGTTTCGCGTTATCTAAATTTCATTTTTACCCTAAAATTCATAATCATTATGCGTCAGAAGGTTGTTCAATCATAATGTAATAAATATTTTTGTGTATGTTTAGAAATGCAGTTGCACATTGTAATGTCCTAGGCTGGTTGCCATTTTGTCTTGTGCCCCCAACTTACGATAGTTTAGATAAAAAAAGACTAATTGCGACTTTTTATGCTTAGATTAACTATCGTGGAAACAGATTCGTGTGAAAACATATAGCAATTAAATTGAAAACATTCATTATACACATTTTAGTAATTTTTTTAAATATTTCCTAACATACATTACTTTATGGTGATTAGTTAAATCTATAAGTAAAATCCTCATTGTATTACATAGCTTTTAATTTTTTCAGAAACCTTGATTTGTTTGTATTCATTCTCTATATAATCATAAAATGACACTCTAAGTGGTAGGTAATATACATGTATAATATAATTAAAGGCAGGCTCATAAACACTAACCACATTGTAAAATACTATTACTTAAATAATAATATATACCTATATCTCATTTATCATATAATGACTAATATATTTTGACCAAATAACATTGTGTTTTTCAAGCATATATATAATTTTATAATAATTATATATCAATTTATTATTAAAAAGAAAGAGAGAAAGAAAAATTCTTAAAATAAATGATGATTATTGGTTAATGTAATAATGTTAATGTTAGATACATTGTCAATGATTTTTAAAGTTCCTAATAAAAATAATTCTTAATATCAAATCAAAATATTCAGTGTTAAGATATATTCTCCAATATTATATCCAGGTTTTATTTCAACTTGCTGTGATTTGGTCAAGGTGTGTGTAATTTTATCATTTATTTTCTGTTATAATGTTGTAATATCTTGTTAATATAATTTTCCTTACACTTTCATTTAGACGTATGAGTTCATCTAAAAGCAATATCAGCTTTGCATACAAGAAGCTTCGAAAAAATAATTTATACTTGCACTGTCATAAGTACAATGTAAGATTATATGTGTATATATATGTAATGTCAGTTTACTGCCAAAATTGAGATATATATTTTTGCAATTTTCATATATCATCATCATCATCATCTTTGTGTAATTAATGATTTTTTGTAATAAATTTGTTAATAATACTAAATATTATTATTTTTACAAAAATCTTACTTATCTTATTTTGCCAGTATTATTTTGTCAGTCTGTGTAATAATTAATTACTGACTTAAATTGTGTGACTGAAATGTAAATTAGTTGTTATAACTAAGAACTACTTGTTTGCATAAAGGAAAAGCATTTATATGTAGCTTAGTAATTATTTGCAGTGTTCAAATCAGTTACCAAATATCTTAGACATTAAAAATGTACTGTGTATTGCACAAATTGTATATTTTTATAATTATATATTGTGTAATATGCCCAAAGCTTGTGCATTTTTCACCAGAATTCTATATCCAGCAGGACCCTTTACATATAGTTATTTAAAATGTAATTTATTATTAATTTAAATCGTCTGCTAAACCACTGAATTGAGTGAAAACTTTTATAATCATGGATTGTATCTATCCTGCTAAACCTAGAGGGTGGTTGGCTTGTTCTATTAGAACATACCTATATGTGATTGGTGACACACTTATTTAATTTAAGGGTGATGGGAGCACTTGAGAGTTATTCCCTTTCCAGCATTTGTGTGACCATGAAGCATGTAGCCATTCAACATCAGCCGAGTTTGTGGTCAAAACTTAAAAATCCATAAAATATAAATAAAATATAAATAAAAAACTACCAGGGCGGGTGTCAAAAAAGCCTTATCACACTGTTTTTCATCTGTTGTTTTTCAGTTTCATCATAATGTTTTGTTTTAGTCAGCTTTAGCTCATTACATACACTACCACTGATCCATCATATCATCACTTTGATACTCCATAAATCATGCTAAGAACAACATTGATTTTAATTAATACAGTGTATATTAGATGGTAGAAACTTTGCAGTGAGAGTGTTCATCCAACTGCATTTTGTTTTTGAAGGGTGTTTGGTCATTTGCACATGTCACATTACCAAATTTCTCATTTTTAATCTCTCATTAATAGATCTGCCATATGGTCAGAGATGGTAACAATAGGTTCTAATTGTAAATCGATTTTATATATGGAGCACCTTAAACCAGGTTTACTACTTATATCCTTTATGTATGCGAGGACTTACTTGAGCAAATTACAATTGTAGTACCACATCCTGGGACTCGTGTAGTTAATAGGAAAACTTTCATAACACCATACTGCAGAACCGATGTTGGTCATCACACTCATTTGTACCATATGTTTTTCAGATACAACGGCATAGACCAACTAGTTGATATATTTACTTCTTTCTTACGATTGTTTAAATTAAAAGTAGAAACCTCTTTCGAAGTATAGATAAAATTTGTGATGTATACTAATAGCAAGTTGTGTTCAGTATTTTAAGACACACACTCACATGTATATAGAATGTTTGCTAATGTGCAGTGTATTATTATTAGTGTGATGTCTGGTTTGTGAACCAATATATATATATATAAAGAAAAAAGTATGTAAATACAGTCATATAATTTATACAGAAAAAACTTTGCATATAATATTATAATATTGAAGTAAATATTAATTGTATTATTGTACTAAAATATTTCATGCCCTAGTATGATAAATGAAAAACCATAATAACAGATAACAACTCTAAGCTCAAGTCAGTTCAGTTTGTTAAATATACCTAAATCATAATTGTGTTTGTGCTTACCACTGCTCATCTCCCACCCTCATCCTCCATGTATAACCTTTAAATATAACAATCTAATAACTAAGAACAAATAGTTATTAAATGCATCTTAAATATTGTAAATTCATCATATTGAAGTTTGAATATTGCTGTGCCCTTAGTCTGTATGTATTTATTATGCAGTATATATTGGTAATAAAGATGAATATCACATAAAATTTATATTTACATTAAGTGCTTGTGTGGATGATTACAGACATTGTATAGGTCAAAAGTCTATGTGGACACAATCTAAGTGTTCTTAATCTTCTTTGTCACTCAAAGGTATTCATTACGGATTAAAGTTAGAAATAGTTTTTAATTACTTTAAGGAATGTTATATTTTTTTTTATACTGTGTGATAACTTAAATGTCAAACTTAATTTTGCTTAATTTTATGTTAGAAGTCGATTTTGATCTAATTTAATTAATAGTTATTCTTAAGATTTTTTTATGCCATAGAAGTTTCAAAATATATCCAAACATATCTATAGAATGTGTTGTGTAAATTTATTTAGTATTTATCAAGTTATAGGCACACTGACGCAAAGAGAAACAGAAAGATTTTTTTACTTACTAATGCTATCGACCTGACAGGCTTTCACAGCCTCACCGAAGTATAAACAGAAAGTTTTTTTTATTTTGATTTGATGTCATGTAAAAATGTAGTTGATATGAAGCTGTATTTGCACATTATGGAGTAATGATGTTTAAACCAACTAAATGTACTGTGTATATTTCTTTAATAACATTTTCTCTAACATAAGATTCTTATTCCTGATAATTTGTAATTTTTAATCAGATTTTTTGTTACAACTATTAATGATATATTTCGCAGTGTATTTATTCACATAATTACAAATAATGTACTACATATTTATATATGCTTAAGTTTCATTCTTTTCTTTTTGTGAATTTTTGTTGTTTTTAGAAGTGTTTCTATTTGTTTATATATTCTGCATTTTAACTTTCTTTGACTGGTTTATGAGACTGATGTTTACAAATAACGAATGGAAAATTGGCTAAAGATAGGCATCTGCAACATAGGAAATAGGAACATTAAAGAAAATATTTTCAAATGTAATATAATATAGTTGGCAAATAAAGTAAATACAAAAAATGAATCATTTTAGGTACATGTTATTGGTGAGTACAGAAATCAGTTAATGGACAATTATATACTGTATTTTTTGTTTTTTTCGTTTTCACAGCATTGGCAACCACCTTTTGCTGTTGATGTAGATCGGTTACGATTCACTCCGAGGATACAACGGCTGAATGAGTTGGAGGTAAGTATTATTTTGCCCACGAAAATAAACTACTCTCCAGTGAAGTAATGGCATTGTCAATGGTTTTCCTGATATAATGAAGTTTAATAAAACCGAAAATGTTTTCAGAGAATACGATTACCTTGTTTATACTGAACTAGCGTAAAATACGAACTTAAATTTTAGCTGTTCCTTTTTCTTATCTTTTATAATCCTAATTGATGGTACTGACATTAAAATTTTTCATACATATTTCTCTTACATCAACATAAACATTGTATTTTTGCATATCCCGGTTGAATTATCACACTTTGGTGGGAAGGTACACTCTTCAATAAATATAGGGTCTTCTTAGGTCCAGTAAAGTAGTTAGAAATAGTCATTTTTTATAATGTCGTAAAATATTAATAGTTTTCATTCAATCTACAAAAAACTATTTTCAGAGATTTATGGAGCAAGCTTTTAAAGTAGATATGTTATAATAATGCAGTAGGCAGTAAGTAATATTGCACAATTTAATTTTTAATTTACAGGCTATAACTCGCGTAAAACTCAATTTCTTAGACCAAATTATTAAATTCTGGGAGCTACAAGGCTCGACGCTCAAGATACCAACAGTTGAACGGAAACCACTTGATTTGTATTCTTTGCACAAGATCGTACGGGAAGCTGGTAAGTTGATTATCAACATTATGTTAATGTAGATAAAGTTGAATTCCTATGTAATATCATATTTCTTCTTAATTAAGTTAAGTGTTTGATAATACAATCGAAGACAACTATATTATCATTATTGTCGATTTACGCATTGATAAGATGTTTCAGGATGTGTGGAAATCCAAAGAATTTTTCATTTGCAGATGGCTTCGAAATTTGTTCAGCGGAACGGAAGTGGTCCAAGATTGCACGCCGTATGGGCTACCCACAAGGCAAAGGCATCGGTTCAATACTCAAGAGTCACTATGAACGAATCCTTTATCCTTACGATGTGTTCAAGAAAAATGGTGCAGTTGGGGACAACAAGGAGACTGTGAGTATGATAGATTTATTTAATTGGCTTTGCCATATATAAAATACTCCATAAACTGGTTTCTTTTTTGTCGTGGAGGGGAGGATAAAATGTGTAATTATATATCTTTAGAAGATTGAAGTGAAAGGTGAACAAACACCAGAGAAAGCGACTAGCACCCGAAGTAGGTCGGCGACGAAGTGCCCCCCCGGTGCTGCTGCAACTCCACCCCCCGCGCGCCGGTATAAGCCGGACCCTGAACCCGCTGCAGAAGGAAGTCATGCAGAAGGGGCTCTGCCCTCAGCGGAGGATATCAATATGAAGACACCTATCAAAGAGGAGAGTCCGGAGACCAGGAGGACTAGTATGTACATTGTTCTTTCTTCATTCATGAAATTGTTATATAAAATTAGAATACAGTTTCACTTATGATTATATTATTGAAAATGTTATTTCCTAAAGCTTACTTCAAGAGAACTTGATGTTATATGTCGCTTTCAGAAGGTATCAATAGGTGCTTCATGACATATTTTTAGCTTAAGTATGGTAGTTAATTAAACAAGCATTAATATAGTGCTTTATTAATATTATGATACTTCGTTTGCATCATCAATTTGTTTGTTCAAACTCATGATATAAATTGTTGGCTTTTAAGCATTTTACATACTGGGCTGTTCTTCGATAAGTCTCCCCATTTTATGAAATATTTCTTTTGTAAAATGGTTTTGTTGTTTCTTGGGTATTATATGTATATAGTAGTATATATGGTAGTATATGTTTTGCCCGAATTAACAGTAGTGTTTTTTAATTTTTTGAGCATAATATTCCCTATTATCGATTTGAATTTATCTTTGTTAAATATTGTCATCAGTGTTTAGCTTTTACAGAGTAGTGTATTAATGCATTGTCTAATTTTTGTGAAAAGTTGTTTGTCTGTGAGTTTCATTTTACCAGTTCGTTAGGATAAACAAGATAAGTGTTGAATTGAGTTGATATTTGTAGGTCCGCGCGAGAATAAGTGGATGTCGGCGGGCGCGTCGTGTGGGCGGGGCGCGCGCGTGAACCGCTCGTGGCGGCTGCGCGAACACCGCGTCTCCAACATGACGGTCTCCGTGACGCCCGCGCCGCCACCCCCCGCGCTCCGGCCTGACGACCCGGTACGCGACCATCACACCACCTCACTACACACATCACACAACACCACACCACACCATACCACACACCACCGCATCACACACCATCACTCCACGCCACACTATTTGTAAAAATTTCAAGGTGGTCCCCAGATCGAGATCAAGCATGTTATAAGTCATTCTTATTGTCCGTGGTGGGTTAATTATATAATATAACTTGCTTTTCTTGGTTTTCCAAACCACATATTTTATAATCGACACTATATTACCAACAAAAGAACAGAACACGAACACCGAACACTCACCACATACCACAGATTGATAAATGAAAATTGAAATCATCAACAAAGAACATAAGACAATTTATGTACATTTCATTGTATTAATTTTATTTTACAAGAAATCACATGACATTATTAAATTAATAATAAAGTATTAAAAAAAAAGTACAAATAAGATCTCTTGATATGAGATTAAACACTACTCAGTTATATACCAAGTCTTGCCATTAATACTGAAACAAAGAAAAAAAAAAAAATTCTATTTGCAAATAACATTTACTACTTTTACAGTGTGTTAGTTTAATACATAAATATAATACAATTTAAAATATAAAAAGCTTATTCGAAGTGGTCTCCGTTGGCTGCAATACAGTCCTTTAAACGTTGAGACATTGATAACTGTATCAATAGAATCATGCACTCTTGCCACGGGAAAATTCTTCACTGCCAATCGTATGGATTGTTTTAGGGACTCCAAATTATCATGGCGTTTATAACAATCTGTACTCTCTAAAACTGACTATAAATCATAATCCAGCGGATTAAGATCGGGTCTAGACGACGGCCAGTCTTCAGCTCTGATGAAGTCCGAAACGTTCGCTTCCAACCAAGACTGTGTAGACCGAGCTATATGACACCGTGGCGAGTCTTGTTGGAAGGACCATTCTTGGTTATTGAACATGGTGTTGTTAAGGTGCTTCACTACCTTCTCAAGAATGGTATCTCAATGTGTGCGAATGTTTTGATACCTTTTTCACAAAAGAATGGCTTAGTCACTCCTTCATAGCTAATACTTCACAAAACCATCACTGAAGTCGGATAGTGCCCACGTTGCACTCTGTCGACTAACTGGGAAGCTGCCTTAGGGCTTTGAGCATAAATACGGTCATTATGTTTGTTAAAATATTGCTCAATTGTAAAAATTTTCTCATCCGCTTCAGTAGTTGTTTCGATTTTACCACCTTATTCCTTTTTAAATTATCAGTTAAGAAATGACCAGTACGTCTCTTATGGGCTGCAAGTCCTAAGTCATCTTTTAAAATACGCGACATTGTTCTAGGTGCTATCTTCATCTCCCGAGATAAAACCTTTTGATTTGGGAATAGATTTCTTCGAATTCTTTCCCTTACTGCTTTGACCACCTTTTTTGTAGGAGCATTACATGGACGGCCAGATCATTTTCTGTCACAGACAGAGGAGGTCTCATTGTACCTATTAATAGCCCGGTGCATAAAAATTTTACTAATACCAAGCGTATGGAGAGTTTTAAAAATTGCATTAGGCTCCATACATTCTTTGTGTAATGTAATCACAGCGATTCGGTGTCTTTATCACCCCACTCCATTTTAATTTCGCAAAATATTGTACAATGTATTGGTGCCAAAATGAGAAAACTCAATGAACGATCATATAAAAATGACAGATTCTAAATTCAAATGTAATATTTTGTTTATTTTTAATTGTAACAGTATTTATGGCCAGACTAAGTAATAATAACAACATTTACCACTAAACGCTTACCATGTTATTACAAAAAAGTTAGTAACGCGTTGAACACTTGTTTAAAAAAAGTTTGACCACAAAAACGTGTTACCCTTGTTTAGAAAATTAAACATTATATAACACTTGTCTAAGTTCACACTTCGTATTTTATTGTTGTGATTTGTTTTATTTCTAAATGCCGGAAAACGACGTTTCGTAGTAATTTATGGATTTCGCCTGTATAATTAATTTGGAAGATGTAGATAGATATATTAAATAATTTTGGAGATTCACAAGTAAATCACAACTACTACAATATGACATTATTGACATTTCACGATGTATTTATTCTGCGATTATACTGTCGTTCCACTTTACGCGCTTTGGCGTAATATTTTAAACTAATATATTGCTTATTTTAATAATCAGATCATTTTCTTTAAAACAAATGTCACAATATTTTATAACCAATTTGACTTTAAATAAATAAATATTCTTAATGAAGATATGGACAAAAATATTATTCGTAAATTGGAACGTTTTTGAATGATGACATTGAATTGAATGAATGCTATTCAGAGTTGATTGCATAAAAAAAACATAAACCGGATGTTTAGTTAGAGACCGCTTAGACACTCTTTTGCAATAAGGTATTTTTAACATGTATATTTAACAGGGTTTAAAATTTTAGACACTGTTCAGTAAAACTCGTGTTAAACGCGTGTTCATTTTTGTTTTGTAATAAGACCGTTAATCTTCCAGACAGCAGACATGGGAAAAAGATTTTGAAATATGTTTAAAATGTTTTTTTTTTTTAATTCAATTGCAATAAATTAATATGCAAACTAGAAATTAAGTACTGTTGTCCATGTTGAACACATATTGTCATATACTGCTGAGCATGATACACATAATTAAATTACTGCATATTATAAACGAAGTAGTCCGCCGCGTCTGTCTGTGTGTCTGGATGTTCGCGATAAACTCAAAAACTACTGCACGGATTGTAATATGGTCTTCACAATCACGGGAAAGGTTCAGGTATGTAATTTGTCAAGGTTTTTTTTGTAAATTTGTTGCAATATAATGATAATTGTTGAAAGAATTGGAAAAAGTTAAGTCGCCTAGGTCGCTTTCGTCGAAAACGCTGCCTAATCCCTTTGAGATATAGCAACACAATGCATACTGAGATATTCCTCTTTTATAGATCTATTAGGTAAGGTAAGGTACCTTAGTTACCTTAAGCATTTCATACACATAAGTATATATTTTTTATTATCAGGTCAGGACAACGTCCGCCGGGCCTGCTAGTAACATTAAGATAATGCACTCCTTGTATTTCTTAACACAGTTCGTATGCGAAGCTTTATATTCCTATGTGTAATTAAAAATGGTATAAAAATTATTATGCAGTTACAAGTGAGTAGTCACTTACCACCACCTCATATAACAGTCTGTAATTAAATACACAAGGTCAGTTTTTAAACATTTATTTTTTATTTTTTTTATTTCGAATTGACTACACTATTGACCTGGCAAGGCCTCTACTGTTTCACCGGTCTAGCATTTGTGTTGTTTTATTTAAAGTTAAACTTAAGTATTCATACCTTGTTTAGTTTTTCCTTATATTAATCTCGTTACTCAACTTCCCTCCTGACGACATGATCACACTATAGAAACCTATTATTCCTCAATTTCTGTGACTGATGCTACTGTTAAACTTTCTATGATATCATTTCTTATACATTCTCTTTCAAACATTCAAATGCGATCTCCTTTTATTGCACAACATCACCACATGTTTTATAATGCTTTCATGTACTTTTCTGGCAGTTACGAAACATATATTTTCCAATTAACACTGAGTAGGGTATGACACAATAAGTCGTGTGATAAGCATCAGCAGTTTTGATATTATAATTTACTGGGTTTTACACACAGATTCATTTGCGTTAACGTAGATTTATTTTATTCTTCAAGGTCATAGGATTAAATGGTATAATTAAGGAAAAAAAACCTTGAGTAGTTGAGACGAAGTAAAAGGATAGTAGATATACAGTCTTCATCACATTTTTTGATTACTATGAATATAGATGCGCAGAGTACAAATTTAGGTATAAATACATATGTTACATGTATAACATTGAGACAACTTTAAGATAAATAAATTGGTATAATATTCTAAGTTTGTTTTGTAGTAAGCTATCGAGTGTGATATGTGCAAGCCTGAAGTGAAGTCTACATTGAGTGGTTCTGTATGAATGTGTATTGTGTTGTGCCAGCTGGCGAAGTACATGTGCCACGTGTGCGGGCGCGGCGACGTGGAGGAGCAGATGCTGCTTTGCGACGGGTGCGACGACTCGTACCACACGTTCTGCCTGGTGCCGCCGCTCGCCGACGTACCCAAGGGCGACTGGCGCTGTCCCGTCTGCCTGGCTGAAGAGGTTACCACTTTATACCCCTTTAACCACTATCTCAATCAAACACATCAATAGATGCTAGCTAACCAGGTCCACTTAGAAAAAGCTCAACCACCACTCTAAGGTTTCACCACAAAGATCCCCTTCACTGATATCTCCGATTCAGTTTGCAAGGATTCGGACCTATGTCGAACGATTCGAAATATTTTTAAAACTATTTCATTTTTGTTCATAATATTTTACATATTAAACATGTATTTCCAGGTCAGATACCATCCTCAGATTGATATAGTGAAGCGCCTATCAAACTCTTACAATAGTTACACATGACAATCCATTATTAAACTTGGCATGTTACCCTCTTTTATACAGGTTTTTCAAATGAGGTTGTATTTTTTAATAATAGTAGTGTAAAGAGTAGCTTTATATGGTCAGAACTTATATTAATAATTTGTTATCTTTCTCAAATTATCGTCGTGCACGTGTCACTGGAATAATGTAAGCTATGTCTATATCGAAAGGTATTATTAACTTATCATCTTATGGAATTAATTCCTACAGCTGGTCCAAAAAAGTTCATTAATATGAGAGCCGTATAGATTTTGTTTAGTATTATTAAAAGTATATGTGATTTCAGGTATCAAAACCAACAGAAGCATTCGGCTTCGAGCAAGCGACTCGAGAGTACACACTTCAACAGTTTGGTGAAATGGCTGATCAGTTCAAATCCGATTATTTCAATATGCCAGTACACGTTAGTATTGCTCCATGTCTCTAATAATTTTGGTTTCTTTTTTTCTATAAAACGAAATAGTTCTGTAGTATATATATTTATAAATAAACTGAAAAATAATCGGCGATATAAGATAAAGTTGCACGAGTTGACATAGTTGTTTTGAGCTAGAGAAGATTGGCTTAAATTTTAAGAGTTTCTCTACATAGGACTGGTTTGGATCGATGTTCCTTAATAGGGTTTGAGTTAACCAGTAGAAATGGTCACGTAAAGATAAAGCGTTATTCTTACTCCATGCCGCTTTTTATCTCTCTATCGATTTTTATTGTAGACGAGTGTGAGTGAAATTTGAGCAGATTATTATTTGTCTTTTGTTTATGGTACTACCATAGTGAATTAACTATGCCGTGCATTATGGTAACTTAAGAACAACGGAGGAGAGATTAGCACTGACTTACCTTGCAATACCACAAATTAACAAAGTTAAGTGATGGCTTTATTACCATATGTATGATGGTCGCGACTTAGTAGGATACTGACACCTTTGGACCTTCATGCTATTGTGGATTTGTTTTGTTAGTCACAACTCGTATTAAACTATTCCTATGTCTGTATATTGAAATACAGTTCTTATATTTGAAAAACTACTGTCTATAAATGATATCACAAGAATTTCATGATTTTTGGTTTTATGCGCTAAACCTATTTTGGTTTATAACATGTTGCCGGGTATTGCAACCTCGGCGAGAAGAAATCACACACTGACCTTTGTTTTATTTTTCTGTGATCCATCAGATGGTACCAACATCAACAGTGGAGAAAGAGTTCTGGCGCATAGTGTCGTCGCTCGACGAGGACGTGACGGTGGAGTACGGCGCGGACCTGCACTCGATGGACCACGGGTCCGGGTTCCCCACCAAGTCGAGCGCTCACCTCTACCCGGGGGAGCAGCAGTATGCAGACTCTAGCTGGAACCTGAACAACTTACCCGTTCTCGAGGGATCCGTCTTGGGGCATATAAACGCAGATATATCAGGAATGAAGGTATTTTGATCGTAAATTTAAAATATTGTATATTCATTACTGAAAACTTTTAATTTAAGTCCATGACTTAGTATAATATGGGTTATAATTGTTTGTCAAAGTTTTTCTCTGTTAAAATATTTGAAATTGCTTTCTAACAACGTTCAACTGGTATTTTCGTTGTCTGTCTTCCACATACTAAAATACATATTGCTGACCCTTTTTATACAAAATTAAATCTAATCTGAAAGCCGGCGTATGATTTCGAAGAATTTTAATTTATTAAAATAAGTCTTATATTATCTTTTTATAAATCTTTACATTTTTCATATTAATGTAAGTGTGTATCGTAGTATTTGTTGAAGCGATGATAGCTTAGTTGGTAGTGTGTTCGGCCAAAGCTTCGAAGGATGTAGGTTCGATTCCTAGCAACTGAGTCGTAGCTTTCGGCGAAGGAAAACATCGTGATGAAACCATAGCATGGTGGTAGGGCTTTTTCTAAGTCCGTCTGGCTAGCTACCACCACCCTCAAGTTGAAAATCTGTCGTCAAGCATCTGTTGGTGTGTTCCGGCAGCTGCACTCGGGAGCTAGTCTTCTTCTAGGTTTAACGTGACTACCATCTTAAATCACATCATCATTTAACATCAGCTGAGATTGTGGTCGAACACAAAATTATAAAGCTTATAAAAAAAAAACGGTAATTCTAAGTCTTTGATCTTGTGTAATTCAAAGTGAACAAATAAAAAAAAACATGTTCTCAACGCCCCCAACCAGTTTAGAAATGTATGTGTAAACAAATATTGTTTGTTTAGGTCTGTATTGAAATGAGTTTCGGAAATATTCCTGCCCTCGCCATAGACAATGTAAACACATCCAATGTTTTATATTAACAAGATGTTTATTTGTAGGTACCGTGGCTGTACGTTGGTATGTGCTTCGCTACGTTCTGCTGGCACAACGAGGATCACTGGAGCTACTCCATCAACTATTTACACTGGGGTGAACCTAAAACGTGGTAAGTATCATACATTGTCTTTATCTGTGTGTCTCGTCGACCATACAACCTGATATACTTCATTCTACTTAAATAATTCATTTTGATAGTATAATAATGCAGTATTTAAATTAGTAATAGAACATATTTTTTTTTAGTGTTTTCTTCTATTTACTGTGTAGCAAACAATTCTAACTAATACTATAAATACGAATGTGATTTTGTTTGTTTATTACACTGTCATGCTTTAACAACTCAGCTGATTTCCATGAAATTAAGTAAAGATAAATTCAAATGAATATTTTCAGAATTAAATAAATAATATATTTTTTTTAAAATCCCGGTTTAAAATGTCTTGTTTATCATTTCGACATTTTTAGGGATAATTGAAAACTAGAATATACTCTAATGCTATGAAAAAATATACACTGTTCAGGTATGGAGTGCCAAGCTCAAAAGCGGAGCAGTTTGAAGCAGCGATGAAGGCAGAAGCTCCGGAGCTGTTCCAACTGCAGCCGGATCTGCTGCACCAACTGGTCACCATCATGAATCCTAATGTTCTAATGAAAGCCGGTGTCCCCGTATACAGGTAAATAAATCAACTTATGTCTTGTCATATATTATCTTTAATCTATATTGTTGTTTTATATTTGAATATAAGTATATTTTCCAATATACATATATGCATATCTATTCGAAAATATTAATTAGATATAATAATAGTTTGGTTTGTGGTAACCGAAACACTAACTTTCCAAAAAGTTGTAGATTATAATTCTCAATGTAGTCACTATTCGCAAGTTGTAATTCACAAGTCGACTCGTCCAACATTTTAACACAATATTTCTAACAACTAGTAGAATATTAACATCTTGATTTATTCTTAAACTATCCTATACATTGTCATCTTATTAAAATTACAAATTCAAATGAAAACAAAATAGGCATGGTATATAACAGAGATAGATATGTATACAGAATACATCATTCTCGACTAATAGACACATTATAAAACAGAAAGAGACACATATATACACAACTGATTAATTCTAAATAACAGTGTAATTTAAATATATGTTTTTCAACACAGAATGGACCAACACGCTGGAGAATTTGTAATAACGTTTCCGAGGGCTTACCATGCCGGTTTCAATCAAGGGTACAATTTCGCTGAAGCTGTCAATTTCACACCTGCTGATTGGGTAAAACAATACACTCTTTATTTGGATTGTTTTTTGAAATACTATGAACAAACAACATGATTATATTAGAGAGTTTAAAAACATACTCGATGAAATCTCTAAGAATTTGCAATTTTATCCATGTTCTATTGAACAGTTCCATAAAGACTATTGTATCACAGTATTTTGGCAGAATATTGTTTGGATGGTGCCAAAATGTTGAATGAATTAAAAAATGAGCATAAAGTGAATATATAGAGAGGGATGCATTTTTATTCCGTTGTGCAGTTGAAAATGGGTCGGGAGTGCATCGCGCACTACTCGACGCTGCGGCGGTACTGCGTGTTCTCGCACGACGAGCTCGTGTGCAAGATGGCGCTGGAAGCGGACTCGCTCAGCCTCAGCGTCGCGCTCGCCGCCTACCGCGACATGCGCACCATGCTGCACGACGAGAGAAAGCTCCGCAAGGGTCTGCTCGACTGGGTAACTAACCAACTGCATTCTGTCTCCCTCTCACTCGCTTACATCCTGGCCCTGCGCGTCTCTGCCTCAACATCCCGCTCGCCATCTACCGCGACATGCGCACTATGCTGCACGATGAGAGAAAGCTCCGCAGAGGGTCGATTCGACTAGGTAACCAAACAACCAATCGCATTCTCTCTATCTGTCTCACTTGGATACATTATGTCATCATGAGTCTGTAAATATGCAGTTTGAAGTAAGAGTGGTGTACAAGGTGATAATTGATGGTGTTCAGGGCGTGACGGAGGCGGAGCGCGAGGCGTTCGAACTGCTGGCGGACGACGAGCGACAGTGCCACCTATGCAAGACCACCTGCTTCCTGTCCTGCGTCACCTGCTCCTGCACAAGGCACGTCGCCTGTCTCCGGCACCATGCAGACCTGTGCTCCTGCCCGCCCGCTCTGCACACGCTCAGGTAACGATATATTCTATTTTGCTGCACTTGGTGCTGTCAGTGCTTTGAAACATTGTAGACATTTCAGTATATATCGTATTTTTCCTCAAAGAGACGTCAATAACAACACATTAAATCAGATCAGAACATGATAGTTTCGTACAAATACTAGAAAGAGTGACACATTTAGGTATCGATACACGTTGGACGAACTGCCGGCGATGCTGGAGAAGTTGAAGAAGAAGTCGGAGCAGTTTCGCGAGTGGGCGGAGGCTGTGCAGAACGCGCTGGACCCAGACACGCCGAAGACCTGCGACCTGGACGGGCTTAGGGCGCATCTGAAGAAAGCACACGATTTGAAGGTACATCCATTTATCGATTACCTACTTCACTACTCTATAATAATATGTTATATTACGAACATTATCACACAATGTGCATGATGAATCATTACAAAATTAAAAGGATCAAAAAGGAAGTGTTCAATAGTATTGCCAGTAAAAAAATATGTAATTGTATGCATTACAGCCAGTTGCCGGATTACTAATAAATGAAATGTTCACAATCTGAACAACTACAATTGTGAAATGTACTTTTTAAAATTTATCAACTATTTGACTAATTTTTTGAGTTATGAATTTGAATTATTTTACTTTTTTAATACTATTCACAGTTTTTTTTTGTATTAATACTTTATTGAATATAAATATTTTTCTTCTCTTTATATAATATAATTAACTATTACTTTTACATATTATATGAAAGTTTGTACCATAATAATTGCTTCAAGTAAAAGTTTCCTGTATATGTTTTTAAATTGAAACTGTCTATTATTAAATGCATGTTGTAATGGCTTTTAAAGGGCCAATGCGTGTATAACTGTTTGTACAGAATTATTTTATTTATTAACTAGTAGCAAATGCTTAAGGTAACTAATGTATTTAATTTGATAAGGTTTAATACTGTATCCTTCTAAATTCTGTAGCCTTCCAATTACCTCATTTTGTGTGACCATTTTTGAGAAGATGAAGGGTACAGTAAGCTATTCTTAATAGATCGGTATATGCTATCACAGACTTTTTTGTAGATCTATAAAAGAGGAATATCTCACTATGCATTGTTTTATTATATCTCAAAAGAATTAGACAGTGTTTTCTATGAAAGCTTCCAAACGGTTTGACTTTTTCTAACACTTCTAACAATTATCTTTATAAATCAACCAATTTACACAAAACCTGGATAAATGATATACCTAAACCTTCCCATGTATTACTCTATCTATTGGTGAAGATTGCATTACAATCTATTTAGTAGTTTTTGGGTTTATTGCGAATAGACAGACGCTGCTGGCGACTTTGTTTTATAATATGTAGTAATGTATGGTTACTCACTTAATCTTAGTTCTTAATCGTAGTAAAAATTATATTAATGATCTGACCATACTGACAAAGAGTCGTTTTCAAGATGCATAAGACTGAACTGGTGCGAGCTCTGGAGACTGCCATCGAGGACGCAGAGAAGTGCGCGTCGGTGATACAGCAGCTGGATCTGAACAAGATGCGGACTCGAACCCGGCACCACGATCCCAAGTACCGGCTCACGATACACGAGTTGACGCTGTTTGCTGCTGAGATCGACGGGCTCGCCTGCGTCCTACCTGAAGGTACCAATATCGTCTATATTAAGCAGTCTATAGTATTGTTTATACAGGTAATAATTTTTTTCAAATTTTGCCGTTGAACTAGGTCAGTGATGTAGAATTTAATTCAAGAATGCTTTACCGATTTTGATTGAAACTTTATATGCGGGAAGTGTCATTCAACAATTGATAGTGTTTATCATATGACAATAAAACTTTTGTAGATTGTTTACAAATAATTGCAAATATTTTTCATTTATTCTCAAAAAAAAAGTTTTTAGTATATGCTGTGCCTAGGTTGTAAAAACTATTAATACACTTCAGAAATCATATTAAAACTACAGGGATAATACTTCTTTAGCATATTTATACAGTAATCATTTTAGTCATCTTTATATATATACATTTCTGTGTATGTGGCTAATTTCCTAAAGGGTTGAACAGATTTTATTGAATTTTTTGTGTCTATTCCACAGGATTCGAGGTAGGCTTAGATTCATGATTCGGTTCAATGGATAATGTTTATTTAATTCATTTTTAATTTATAACTTCTCTGCATTTAATTAGTTTGGAATGCCATCTAGCGAGACATACAGCAACATTTTCATACGTTATTAAGCGTTCTATTGAAACGTAGGTCTACCTAATTAGTTCTACACACCGACTATAGAGGGCATTTATACAAGCTTGTAGATAACAATTTGGAATTTTTCGATTTAAGACCTGTGTACAGGACAACCGTCTGTCGGGTCCGCTATTTATTTTATATTAAATGTCTATTCAATATGTTCTATGAAAATGCTTGTAAAAGTTTTCTAGAATATTTAAAAAATAATATTTATTCATTTGTATTTTATTATTACTAGTACTGTCTCAGATCTATGAAACAATAATAGTCATAAAAAGAAAGGGTCATCATTGAGTCCTCAATAAGAAGTCTTTATGCTATTGTAAATAAATAATAATATTAAAGTTTTATATAGTACTAGCGGGTCCGGTGGACGTTGTCCTGCCCGGTTATAAAAAAATGTATACTTATGTGCATGAAATGCTTAAGGTAACTAATGTATCTTAGTTGATAAGGATTAATATTATATCCATCTAAATAGCCTCCAATTACCTCATTTTTAACCATTCGACCATTTATAAGTAGATAAATGTGTATAGTAAGCTATCTTTAAAAGATAGGTATATGCCATCACAGACTTTTTTGTAGATCTATAAAAGAGGAATATATCACTATGCATTGTTTTGATATATCTCAAAAGTATTAGGTATCGTCTTCGATGAAAGCGCCTACTTGGCTTGACTTTTTCCAACACTTCCAACAATTATCGTTATAATTCAACCAATTTACACAAAATCTTGACAGATTATTTACCTAAACCTTCCTCGTGTATTACTCCTGTCTATTGGTGAAGACCACATTACAGTCCGTTTATAAGTTTTAGAGTTTATCGTGAACATACAGATAGATAGACACAGAGATAGACAGGCGCGGCGAACGACTTTTTTTATAATATGTAGTGATAACTCGAATAATTGAAAAAAAAAACCCTTGAAATAACTTTGGCAAGGCATAAGTTCGTTTTTGTAGATCTAAGCAGGATAATGATTTTACAAAAGGCTGTAGTAGTGCTTTGACTTAGTAATAATTTTTGCAAGCATTCGTACATCAAATTGTTCATGGGCCAAGTATCATATTTACAAAAGTGCAATTCATAAATTGAAGTGTTACTTATTTACAGAAACATATTAATGTAACAGGGACTAGAATGATATACTAATCAGAAGTGGAAGGTTTTTTATCACTTAGTTGTAGTATATATTTGGATAACAACATTGAATCGATTCGTCACATCTCATATAGTCAATGTATCTCATTGATACTACATGTTTAAAATACTATCTGTGTTTTAATTCAAATATACTAAAAAATGTCAAGATATACAGTTTGTTTAGTATGAGAGTTTGATCTAGTAATTGTCTCCAGTCATTTTATCTAAAAATATGATTGAAAACATTTCACTCAGGTTCTGCGGTTAAGGAAGTGTTGCGACAGACTGCAGATTTCGAAACCAAAGCAACAGAGCTGCTCAACAAGGATTTGGATAAAATTGAACCATCCTATGTGAGGGAACTTGAAGAGGTACAGTTTTTATTACATCATATGTTTCATATTTCCCTACAATTTCAGTTGTCATTAAGTGGAATCTAATTATGACAACTTATTAAGTCTATTAATAGTGTTATACAAATTTAGCTGCATGATGTGATGGCTTTTTCTAGGTCAACTTGATTAGTCAGTCATCATCTACATTTGGCGTGTTCACTAGGGTTGTCCTCATTTTGGGTATTTTGATTTATTTTATGTCACAATTATCCTAAATCAGTTCTAAACCTATAAGCCTACCTATAAACTTATATATATTGTGATCAGTTAGCGTATGTGTATTATCATATAATACAATTTATCCTTCCCCTTAAATTTATCGCAATGTTTCTAGTTTTGTAACAACTTTTAAATGAGAATATATCATCCGCTATATACGTATTCATTGAGGGCTAATATATATTTTGATTATAGATGAGATATGTTTGTCAATTAATACTGGACACATTTTAATTTCTTCTACTATGACGCAATCTGTTTTTATTTGTACATTCTTTGCGGAATGAGTATATTTGCATTACGAGTAATTGTAGGGCTATCTACATTTTATAAGTTTTATTTGTGTGTTATTGTGCTTATAATACGAAAATCGGCACGATTAAAGTTAGTTATATGTATGGAATACTTTATGAGTCAGTTGTGTTAAAGCACTCATTTAGGTAGCACAACATTATTGTAATATATTCATTCAATAATTGAGACCTAATAAAAACAAATTATTTTGTACAAACAGGCACCTGAAATTTATGTAAGGCAAGAACTTGTTCCTCACCCCTTCAGAAATTAACAGTGATGCTTACCTTGAGATAGAAGATTTTTTTACCTTGGGATGAATATGGCAAAACCTATGTAATACATGCTGATGGACTTCGAATTGCAAGGCATCTAAGTAGCTCACTCAGCGATGACAACTCTAATCGATCCATCGTAAAACAATCCCGATGTTCATGTTACAAGGTGGTGGAACTGGGGTCCAGGCTGTGCATAGTGTTGCCGCAGCTGGCTCCACTACAGGCTCGTCTGCAGCAAGTTAAATTCGTGGAGGAGGTGCAGGGCTACCGGGAGGAGTGCGCCACCCTCACGCCGGAGATCATCGAGAGGCTGCTGCAGGATGCTGACAAACTGGTGCCTCATCACAGGGTCGAAATCGAGAGGGCAGCGCTATATAAGCTTAAAAGTTAGCTTCAAAATATTAATTTCTTTTTAATAACATAGCTATTAAAAAAAACTGTAGGCAATTATTTTAAGGGTTTGATTATATAACATGTTTTCGTTTAATTACGATATGTGAATGTTTATTGATGTTATAATAATGTAAATTCTAGTGTAAACAAAAAAAAAAGGAATATTGCTGCACCTGGTTTTATTATTATTTTACAGGTGATAGAAACACAAGTTATCAATAATTACAAACAATTACAATATACGTAATGCACTTCAATAACATCCAACAGTATTGCCCGCTTTATCATAGTTATTTTAAAACAAAATTTGTTATTACATTTTTGTCAATTAATCTACTGTTGTGATTTGTATTGCAATTTGAAGATGATAATTAAGAGTTTATCTACTTGTATCGTGACTTTGAGTGTGAGCGTCGTGAAGTGCTCTATCACATCTATTGGTATTACATATTACTCAATTGTTCAAACTTATAACATATATCCTATAAGACCGATTGATTGTTGATAGTGCCAGTAACAGATAACAGATAATTGTCAGGAGAATAATGATGTCGTTAACATTAGTTTTTCATGGTCTATTTACATTTTTTATTATTTTTGAATATTGTTGAAGTCCAAAAGATTTGTTATGTTAATTTATATTATAAATGTGAAAACTACTCATTCGATCATCGTGATATTTCGGTATTCACAGTACTTTTCAGACAGAGTACTTTTCATGCACTAGAACATTACTGTTCCCGAGGGATACATTAATGGGACTGAGGCCGTGGGTAATAGCTAGTTTTTTTATGTTGCCTCTTCCTTTTCTGTCAGTACAATAATCGGAACATTACAGTTCAAGTGGAAGAGTGGGAGACGAGAGCTCGAGCGATGCTGGTGGAGAGTTCGAAAAGCCGTGCATCCGTTGGCGATGAGGAGCCGCAGTACACGACCCTGGCGGAGGTAGAGGCGTTGCTGGCGGAGGGTGAGGAGATCGAAGCGGCTCTGCCGTCGTACCACACGCTGCAGACTGCGGCCACACACGCTAGAGACTGGCTTGCTAAGGTATATTGCATAAAACCCTGATAATTCTATTTAGGTGAACTAAAATTACTGTTTTCTATAATCACAATTTTAATAATAAAGAAAAACAAACTATTCCAAAACATTTTTATTGATATGTAGTTTAAATGATAAAGAAACGGAGTAGGAAAGATGTACTTAACTTTTTGTCTCTGCTTATTTATATATGTATATATAGATGAGTGTAGCCGTTGTGTAAGAAACAATAATCTACAAAAATACTGAAGTTGTTTTATAAGTATTGTCATGCAAAGCAAAGGTGCAAATTCTTATCACTATCGTGTACATCTATGTATAAATTATATTTATTGTTATATATTAATATTTGAAACGGGCCACAAACCATTAATTTTTGAAATAATACATGGTATTATAGGAATTCGGTGTATCTTATTCAGGAGAAACGTTTAAGTGTAATTTATAAAGTTACGGTTTTATAAAAATAAAGTTAAAAATTAATTGATGGTTTTCGAGATATACACCAAGTTAAATCAAATACGTTCACTCTATAGACGTGTATTATCTACGTATGTAGGTAGTGTGTAATTTGTAATATAAGTTTTTAATAACCTATACCTGTATACTGATACATTCTTGTAGTTGTCAAACTTATTTTAGGTATAAACGAACTTTTACTTAAAAAGAAAAAGGAGGATACAAAAAAATACAATTAAATTATTTAACGCGTGGAACCAACTAATTATATATTTATTCTAATGGAATAACAAGTGTTGAATGTTGCTGTTTACTCAACAAAATTATGATAAATGACTTAACAGCGCCATCTAGTGGTATGTACCATAACTGATAGATAAGAAAAGTGTGAGGGTGGCGCGTGCGTTGTTCGGCAATCGGGCAGCAGGTGACGTTATGTTTGCGTGTCGAGGTGGAGGAGATGCAGTCGAAGGAGCTGTATCCGTACATGCACAGCGTGGAGGCGGTGGTGCGGCGCGCGCAGCACATCCCGCTGCAGCTCTACGAGAAGGAGCAGCTGGCGGCGGCGCTGCATTCCGCGCGCGATTGGAAGCGCGGCGCCGCCGACATGTTTCTCAAGAAGGTACGACCCCCCTCTTGACATTCGATGATTATTACGGTGTGGCAGTGATAGTGTTAACTTATGAAGATTTATGTGTAAGTTTAGATTAGAAGTTGTATTGACGTCGTTGTCGGTAACAGAACTGGCCGTACTCGCTTCTGGAGGCGCTGTCGCCTCGCACCGAGTGCGGGGACGCAATGCGGGTCGCGCGCAGACGTTCCCGCGCGCCGCCGCCGGCGCCCGCTCATGCGCACGCGCACGATGGCTCCGCGGACGAGGAGCCGCCGCCCTCCTCGCTCGAGGCAGGACTCTTCTTCAGGAACTTCAGCGAGGACTCCACGCCCACTGAGATAGTCGCCGCCTTTAAGCAGGCTGAGACCAACGAACTCAACGCCATCAAACAGCTCAGGTAACTTAATGAATACTGTACTTTCCATTCTACACATTTGACGCGATTTATTACATAAAGTCATAAAATATATATAAACTAAAATATAGAACGTCTGGTAAAAATGAAACTATGAACTCAATTGTTTATGAAACTCCTATAAATCAATAAAGTAAAGGGTGTATTATTATTAAGTTACTAATGTTATGATATTCATAATAATCATTAATTATATGTCTAAATACTAAATAGTTTTAGCTAATTGGTTTTAGAAACAAGACGTAAAAATCGTACGTTTAGAATTAACACAAAGAACTTTTTGAAAAATGACAAAGTAGTTGACATCAGAATTTTTGCAAAAATTAATAAAATATTTACATAATAATATTTACATATTTACATTTTTAATATTTTTAATATTTACAACTATTCATATAATACGGATAATTAATGGGTAGATGGTGTTGTGAAAATACACTCTCATTATGAAAAGGCGTGTGCCGTATATAGGTTTTACTTCTTAATCATGTCATTTGATGTTTCGCGTTTTAATAAATTATAATTGATAATAATAATTTAATTAAGTACTCAACCAATTATCATGAAATTTTTACATACACGTTGTCAGGGGGTACAAATCTATATATAGCTAAACCGTGGGCTTTAAAAGCTAGTATAGTAATATGGATATGTTTGATGATGATAGGGCCCGTAACATGCGCAAGGAAGTGCGCGCGCCGCCCACCGCCGGAGTCACCTTCTGCGTCTGCCAGAAACGCCAGTACGGCGTGATGACGCAGTGCGAACTCTGCAAGGACTGGTTCCACGGTAACTTCCAACTCTAAATCACTTAAACCTTAATATAAACGCACACAAACACGCAAGGAAGTCGAAACCGATGACGCTATAACAGAGCGTTATGCCGTTTGCCGTGACGACATATACATAAATTTCATTGCCAAGGTGAGCCAACAGATTTCTCAATTTTAAAAAATCAGGTATTTGTATTAGAAGTGTCTATGTACTGGTATACTTTAACGTTGGTGAGCGATACCTTTGTGTGTAGATGGGATTGTTGAATGTCGAACGTTTATGTTTCCACAGCTTCATGTATAGCAGCGTCGAAGGAGGAGCGCGAGGAGTCGCCGGAACCGGCGGACTCTCCTTACGCCGGACTTGAACCTAAGTTCCTCTGCTCGGACTGCATGCGTACGAAACGACCGAGGCTGGATCGAATCTTAGCCCTATTGGTAAGACTTTTAATTTTGCTTTAAATAATATATGTTGTACTACTTGATTCATATCACAGATTTTCTGTTCATACGGACAAAAGTCTATCACTATCACGCAATTACACGTATACTTTATAATCCTTCAGTTCATGTGAGCATTTCATCCTTTCAATTCGTTCCGATGTTCAGAGTATAATTATCTATAAATATTTGACAAAAGAATAACAATTTTTTATTTCTAAAATTACAAAAGACATCAAATGTTTCATAGCTAAGAAGAGTTTGTATTTGAAAATTAAATTATCCTTGTTAGTATTTTCCTTTACTTATTATTTATGTTTCTCGCCTTCCCTGAAGTTTCATAAATATTTCAAGATCAAAATTAACCAAATCGGTCCAGCCATTTTCGAGTTTTATCGATACAAATGAACAGCAATTCATATGTCTGTTGACTAATAATGACATTAAAGGTTTAATTTTTGAAGTTATACTTCTTTTGGCGCGTTAGGGAAAAATTATGAGAGTAAATTTTTACGAAGCGCACGCACACCGTCACGAAAAACCGACACCCTGAAGTTAGGTATAGTCAACATTTTATTCAAAAAAGTATGTATGTATTAAATACCCTTTTTCTATTGATAGAGTCGTTTTTTCTACAAACGTAGAATAAGGCGAAAGATAAATATTTTGAAAAGATTTTTATCTTGTTACGCCAAATAAATATAACTTCTAACGCGTGTACGTAAGTACACACACACACACTTTTTTTGGTATGGCGCTCTTGCTCTTTGAATGAAATTAGAGGGTTAATGGTGTATGTAGATGTGGACATGCTGAGAGTGAGTGTGGTCGTTTGTGTGTGCAGGTGTGGCTGCAGAAACTGCCGGTGCGGTTGGCGGAGGGCGAGGCGTTGCAGTGCGTGACGGAGCGCGGCATGGCGTGGCAGGACGCGGCGCGCGCGTTGCTCGCGGCTCAGCCCCACCATCGCACGCATCACGTAACTACACATCTATTATATAACAACATCATTCGTAGGTTCGATCCTTCAGAATGGAGCCCTCGATCCCTACTTTGCTTGCCCGAACACAGTGACACTAAATACATTTTCAAACACTAGTTATTACAACACAACACCGATCACGCCACACACGTGCGCATACACACATGTAGGTACACATAGTGGTTGGGTTTGTTTTTTAATCCCATTTTCGAACGGAGTTAGTTTAGATTAACTTAGTCAGATTCAAGATCTATGTATAAGTTCATGAAATATACATGCTTGGTACATGTGTATGTTTCACGAATTCATATATGTATGAAATAATGCTTAGTTTAGTATAGCTTACGTTATATACGAGTATCTTACGTTATATAGCTTACGACTCGGGAAATTCGGCGACAGTGTAAGCCGAGGCGCGCCGTTCGCCCTTATGCTGGTCGCCTGTATAAAATCGGGTGAGTGCCTTAAGCGCCCCCCATAGTAGTCCGGTAAAACTGTAGAGGCCTTGACAGGACAACAGTGTAGACAGTTCGAAAAAAAAACAACACCATTCGACACACTACTGCTATAAAAAAATTGTATTGACAAGTGATATACACGGAAAAAAATAATCCTAGCTTATATTACAACAGCAGATGTGAATTTATTTTGATTACGCTTTGACG
Source organism: Antheraea assamensis (assembly GCA_035772565.1). Classification (NCBI taxonomy): domain Eukaryota; kingdom Metazoa; phylum Arthropoda; class Insecta; order Lepidoptera; family Saturniidae; genus Antheraea; species Antheraea assamensis. The sequence goes on along the minus strand of JAQQSE010000200.1, from coordinate 76,033 downwards.
GTTTAACTACTCGTCAGATGATCATAACAGTTTGTGTACATTTTTTTTATACTTCATAGGTTATCGTTTGAACACCATCTCATCTGATGTTAAATAATGATGTGGTCTAAGATGGTAGTCACGCTAAACCTAGAGGGAGACTGGTTCTCAGGTGCAACTGCTGGAACACACCAACATTTGCTTGGCGACAGATTTTCAACTTGAGGATGGTGATAACCAGCCAGGCGGACTTAGAAAAAGCTCTACCACCATGCTATGGTTTCATCACGATGTTTTCCTTCACCGAAAGCTCCGACTTAGTTGCTAGGATTCGAGCCTACGTCCTTCGACGCTGTGTCCGAACACACTACCAACTGGGCCATCATCGCTTCAAAATACATGTTGTTACGAGCTCAGAAATAGACATAGATGAGTACCTTTCATCCAGAAACAATATACTGTATCCAGATTAATAGAACGTATCTACATTAATGCAAGAAAAATCTAGTATCTAATATGTATGTAGGATTTTTTAAAATTTAAGTAACTTTTGTCGTAAATCAATCCCTATATTTTTCTCACAGAGTGTTTTTTTACAATCTTACACATTCTGACGTCATCATAACTTTGACTACTATCAATAATGCAACCAACAATGTTCGTTTCTTATGATTGTCATCTTGTTTTAATAGTGGCTACCATACATATAAATATTTATTTTTGTGAAATTCATTAAAATTGTCTCCGAAAATTAAACATAATTTTATCTCCTGGCAACACAGTCGTCTACAGTTTTATGCTTACCAATTTATTCTCTGATTATATGTTAGAGAGTGTTATTGTACCATTTCTTGACATAAGAATAATCACGTACCAGTTCCGACAATTATAGTAAAGAATCATAAAGATAACTAACTAGAAAAAAAGAAAAACACCAAAACCAATCAAACCCCTTTAGAAGAAGAACATTTACAAATCCACGAGAATTATCTATACAAAGATTGTTCCTGAAATGCAATAACTTTATTATTAGCCAATCACTAGTGTATCACAGCTATCGAGCATTTTTATTCTAGAACATTCTCTCGGCCAATTGTTATGTATGATATTCGTTTCACATGTATGTAATTTATATTGCTTGCCATATGATAAGAAGATAAGACAAGAATAAGATGGAAGGATAACATGTCCTCTAATTAGCTGATATATCGGTTGGTGTTTACTAAATAATCTCGATCATGTAATTAATTTGCATCTGTTCTATTGTGGACGTAGCTACGTTTAATCTGTTAAAGAGGAGTTGAGTAGTTTTATTTTTTCAGTCTACCATTTTTTTTTTAAGAATAAATGTTATCGAAAATTACCTGTAATTGTAAAAAAAAATACACTATTCTTTTAGACTTTCTCCTATACGTCTGTTGGAATGTCTTTTTTATTACCTCTTTCCTTAGTAGTGTAAGTAAACTATAAATTACAAATTGTCCATTGTTATATAATTAAGTCTCAATACGATTACAGTTCCAAAAATGTATGTATAAATACTGTCCATTGCAGTTTTATTATAATTTTCCAGGTGAACAGAGAGAAAGCTGACAAATTAAATGCTGAATTAAAGAAAGCTACAGGCAGAGTACACGAGTCGCAGAATGTGTCACAAAATCCAAGGTAAGCTAATTTATGAGTTTTTTTTTTATTGTAGAAGGTCACTATATTCTACACAGTTATGTGTGGACATTACTAATTTGGCGGTACCATTTTTATAATTGACGGATCTATAATTTTTCCAAGTTTTATGTTTTTGTGTAGATATTGATAAAATAAATATATTTAAAAAAAGAAAAATAAATGATAGTTAAACTTTTTCTTTTTACTTAAAATCCAGATCTACTGCGGTTTTAAAAATGAAACCTAGTTAAGCCGGAATGACGACTTTGTGTCGAATAGTGTATTTGAACTGTACTATACTTACAGTCAGGTTAAGTAGACCGTAACTTCAAAGAATCCTAAACTACAAGCTGGTTTATAAATTAAGACACTGTATAAATTAAAAAATATGTATGTGCAGTTCATATGTGGTAAAAGTGAAACCTTCAAAAAAATAATCGTATAACCGATAATGTATTCTATCTCATTCTCTCGCACGTCATATCATGTTTGTATTGTTTTAATGTACTTAAAAAAGCTGAAGGAAGAAAAAATAGTTGATGTAGAAAAGTTTGGTGAGTAGTGAACTGGAAGAGGGAACAAGGATTTGATAAGTTGTTGATGAGTGTACGTTATGCGTGCAGGTGTTCTGCGAGTGTGGAGCATGCGTACGCGTACAGTGCCAGCCCGCGCTCCCCCAACGCGCGCCTCGCGCCCGCGCAACTGCACAAGCTGGAGGACCTCATGCTCGAGGGAGACTTACTCGAGGTACCTCCTATTTCTCCTTCTCACACTTACCCTTATCCCACCTAAGTAGGCTCCACACAACATGCTTTCCTCTTCCACTCTCCCCTTTCAGATGTCATCTCACTATTCACACTTTTTATAGACATAAAAACAGTTTTACTCGATATCCTATACCCTACCCTATATCCGTTCACCATCATACTCTAATTTAAAACAAGTTTTTCTTTTTCAACCATCAATGTTATCCCCTTCAAAGTAGTTCCCTTGCGCAGCTACACACCTATGAAAACGTTATTTCTACTGTTGGAGCAGCTCTAAAAGTCTTCAACCAGTATGGTTTTCAGCATGTCCATTGCACTATTTTGGAAGTTTTTTGAAGTCCCGAGATGACCTTTGTGGACATTTTTCAGTTTAATATAGAGAAAAAGTGACAGGGACTAAGGTTAGGTGAATAGGGTACTGGGTAACCACAATATTGTTTTTGAGGTCAAAAATTCCTATATGTAGAGGTCATCTTTCGCATGTGCAAATGTTCAGTAAAAATTTGATGAATGGTAAATCTGTTCAAATTTAATTATTCATTCAACATTCTTAATGTTAAACTATGGTAGGATCTCAATAGTGTTCACACATTCAATGTTTTCATCAGTTTTATAAGTTGAAGGCCTTTCTAGAGAGTGTTCATTTTCAACATGTTATTTGCCTTCTAAACATTGATTTGTGCCAGCGAAAAACTTGAGCTATGAACTTGATACATCATACTTGCCGATTCTCCAAGCTTAACACAGAATTTAATAGCTCTATGTTGCTTCAAATTCCATTGTATCATTTTGCATGACGCACAACCAAAACATAACTTCGTTAATAGCAGTAGCAAAAATCACACAGTTGACAGAAAGAATTGAAACTCTCACTGATGTATTGGAAGGTACTGATACACGAGGTCTATCAAGAACAACAGCGTAGCGTTGCCAGATCACTTGCAGTGTTGCCAGTTTCATTGCTTTTCTGCCACACTTCGTATTTTCCCACAAAATAGAATTTTTGTGGTACTTCTTTTTTAAATTAAAAGTGTATTTTGTACTGTTCAACTGATTGTCATGAATTTAAATATAAAGTAAAAATATGTTTTTTACATTTCGACGACTTTTATATATATTATGCGATGTGTGCTTTCTTGTCGCGGAGAAATTAATCAAGCGGTGTGGTGCCTATAGTTTTTCCTGTGTATATTGTTAAGATAATAGAGGAGGCAGACGAAGTCGTGGGTAAGTCGTGTAGTAAGTGGTTACGACAGGTGCGGCTAGAGGAGCAGGCTCAGGTGTGGGCGGCGGTGTGCGCCGCGCGGTTGGCGACGGGAGCGGGCGCGGGTGTGGGGGCGGCGGAAGGTGTCGGTGGAGGTGGAGGCGCGGGGCGAAGGGGTGGGGGTGCGCGGCTGCTGGACGCGGGGCGACGCAAGCGCGCGAGCCGGCAGCCGCGGCACCACCACCAGGTGAAGCGGACCCGCACCCGCCATCATCACGGTAACTGTTTCACATTATATATTTACGTGCAAACTGTAACGACGTCACCGAAACAGACGGTGTGACGTATAACACTATATGGATTTTTCTCAGCGCGGTAGAACATGCCACAAACCGTATACATGAGAACAGTCCAAAAATCACAGTAAGAATGCTGATCGAATGTATACAACAATCGGTATCATCTGTCGTTCAATGATCTGTTAGTAGTTTGAATAATTAAAGACTGTACTTTACAATACTGTCTATGTATATTTTAGGAATATATAAGTACCACCCATCATAGAGAAAATGATGAGTAATAGCATGATCACTCAAAGGATAATAAATTCTACTGATCTTAGTTATGTGGAATAAAGCTAAGAAGATGATGATTTCGATACAATTATAAATCTAATTATATACATATATATTTTTTGGTTCCTACAGGTACAACTGCGACAAAGACTACAATCAAACGGGCCTCGAATACAACTACAAATTATTTAAACAGGAAGCAAGTGAGTTCCATTGAATCTGAGTTCTATGTTATGAAAAAGAAATAATAGTCATCTATATTTCTTAATACTGAACAAATTCTATCAGATCATTACATTTCTCTCTATACACTAGACTGCCTAAATAAATTATGCTTAGATTACTTACTATCACCAAGAGTATATATAGACTGCTTAAAAAGTTTATAATGTAAAAAATTACTTATATCTTGAATACCCACAATAAATTATTATTCACCGCCATACATAACACACAGATACACATGCATATTTATTTATCAATATATTCTTTTATCTCTACGGATATAAAATACGTGTTGTAGATTTATATATATTTAAATAACTACCTTGTACAAAGTTATCAGTTATCACGAAAAATTAGCAGACTTATTAAACAACTTCACGGTGTCGCGTTTAGGTGTCGTTGTGTGCGCACACCGTAAATCTTCACTCTCAGCATTTTTCTCAAACGTGCCTAAAAAATATATATATCTTCAATATTTATTAGATGATATTTGACATGTAATGCTGTGGTTTTTTAGGGTGTGTCATCAGGGTCGAGCCTGATGATGCGGAAACACTATATGGCGCGGCAGGAGAGGCGCAAGCGAGGACTCGCGGTGTCACACCGCGGCAAAGGCGCCAACAGACTCGGTAATTATTCCACCATTAACTCAATTAATTATCACCATTCACCATGATGAAATTGATGAACTATGTGAGAAAATCATGGCTGGCGTAAATGTGGCCAATCATATGGATAATTAAAGTTATCGATATGTTATTTGCAGGTGAAAGCGGTTCCCAAAGTACATCCAGTCGAAGGGTGAGTGCGTCTCGCCGCAGCAGTTCCTCATCCATGTCCTCGGCTGATGATGACGAGGACTGTGCTGCGGCCAATTGTCTCCGACCCACTGGTAAGTTGATCTATGTTAATATATCTATGGACAGTTCATTCCTTAATGTTGAGTATTGAAAAAAATCAATATGTCTCGTTGACAGCTGTACATTTCTAGGGTTGGATTTGTTGATCGTATTTTATTCTTGTGTAATTTTTTCTTTACACTGGCAGAATTGTGGAATTTTCCACAGTGGCCATATACTAGAATAATAAATAATAAGGTTTTGTATAAATATTTTTTAATAAATGTAAACAAGTACATCCTATGCAGATACAAAATAAATACGTAACTACGGTAAGATGGCTTCGATTTTCTTTTGTTATTTCTAGTTTTATTTTGAGAATATCAATAACAATGTAAAATATTTTTTTGAAGCATTTTTTTTAAAAGGTGTTAAAAATATTGGTTAAAAAAAAAACAAAAATCGATGTAGCAGTTTCGATAAGGTCATAGACAATTCAGAACCTCGAGTTCAAGGCATTTGTGACTGGTGTTTGCTTGATTTTGTCCAATATTATTTTTTCTCTGCATCGAGGGGGGGTACTGTATGAATAGAGAATGAACGGACACATTGTACACCTAGACTGGGATGAGTGATTTGTGGTAGAATGTGCTCCTATTTGTTCGTCCGTACGTGCGTGCATATGTACGAACGTACGTGTGATCGTGCGTGCGTGCGTGCATGTTGTCGGGTTTGTGGTGTGTAACCGGTCGTGGTGGTGTTGTCCAGGCAAGGAGGTGGACTGGGTGCAGTGCGACGGCGGCTGCGACCAGTGGTTCCACATGCACTGCGTGGGGCTGAGCCGCGGCGCTCTTCGCGACGACGACGACTACGTGTGCGGGAGCTGCGCTCGCTCGCACCGCGCCAACAACTGAACCCCGCTCCCGCACTCGCTCCAATCGATTGCACGGAAATCGATCATGTCTCCGTCATCGATTCTCTCGCAGAAATCGATTACCACCCGGAAATCGGTCATGTGTGTAATCTTGCTCGATATTATCGATCGGTATAACTTGGCCGATTGCCTGTGAACTGTCGTTAACTTGTGCGATTCGTTGCTAATTGTGCCTCTACTAACTAGATAATCTCTATACCACCTAAAATGTTGAAATTTTAACAAAATGTGACGCGATTTTCATAGAATTGTTAATGTGAGTGCTGGATGGTAAGAAATCATGTATTATTTCCATTTAAGTGCATATAAAAGTTGGACGTGTTTTCTCATATACATGTGAATGTTCTTAGTTATATGATATAACGTGTTCCTAGTTTTAAAATATATTAGAAATATTTGTAATAAATACCATTTAATTTTTACAACTGCGATTGTCCAGTGTTGAACAATTTCTATGACTCGCTTTATTTTTGTGGTTTTTTAATTGATATTAAAAGCATAAGTAGAATTATTTGAAGATTGCAACTTAATTCGTTTAGTTTTATTTTACTTACAAATATTTGATTTAATAGGAAAGAATCGAGTGATCGCGTGCGGACCAACGGACTCGCGTAATAAAAATGTTCGTCATATTTTCTATCATCCAGTACGCCGTCTAACAGATTGTATTGTGCCAACAACACACATGTTCAAATAGCTTCGGGTTATTTTAGTCGTAATATCGATATACACGGATTATTGGAAATTTTGTAATGGAATGTATATGAAATACGGTGCTTTTAGAGATTTTATATGTGAATAATAGTGTATTTTGAAATGATAACATGCGTATTAGGGGCCTTTATTCGTTAAGTGGGCAAGATGTGTAAAAAAAATACAACTATACGCAAATAAAATGTCGCTGGGTATACCAAAATATTCATAAAAATGATTTCCATCATAATTAATTAATCATTTTTGTATTCAAATGAAATATATATATATATATTTCAAATCTACAACATATAAAAAATGCAAATTTCAAATCCACAACATTAAAAAGGTACATTCTATTCAGGCAAAATTCGACCAGATATTTACACAGACGAAATAAAATTCGAAATAAAATTATCTCATTTATACGTCTCGGTTATTTCATCTAAAAATATATTAGATAGGGTGATTACAATACAATGTTCAAAACCAAGCCAAGTATTATTATTCAATAGAATGCAGAAATTATAAGTCCCAGGATATCGAAATGGTATATGGAGGTTATACATTTTAAAACCACATACTGTATATATAAACAATTCTAATAAGTGTACACTATTCTATTAAACGCTATATAACTCAGATTTGAACTTTGAGGTGTAAATAACACAATCATCAGATGTACCCAAGCTCGTACCCAATATTTGAATTACAAAATAATGGTAGCCAACTAACTCACTCAAATACAGAGACAGTAACATGTGTAAAGTGATAGAAAGAAGCAAAAAACCATATAATAGACATAGTTATAAATAATTCCTCGGATATTGGTAAAGTGAACAGTTGTTTATCTCTTTGTCTCTTTAATGTTAAATGTTAGAAGAGAATAGCATGAAAACGAGTTTTAAAATTCAATATATTCTGTAGCTCATTAAAATTTGTGTGTTCTCGGTGTTATAAATATTTAAATTACATTTAAAAATCAATTATCTCAATGTTTCAATGTTAAATAGCGTATCTTTAATGGGAATATTCAAATAGTTATGAGGGAAAAAATATTCTGAACATTTAGTAAAAGGGTTACCAGTTGATAGAATTTTAAATATTAACAGTTTACCAGACTTCAAAAAGCAACTGTCACTTAATCTTGAATATGTAATTATTGTAGTGTATATTAAAAAAGCTATTTCATTTTTTTTTATAAAATTTTTACATATTATTTCTTTCAACTATTGTATCGATAAATATTTAATTAATGGTGGGATTTTTTGTAGGAAAACTAAAATATCCCGTGTTTTAAAATTCGACGTACATTTACTTTAAATATAAATTATCGGGGACAAGTTCTACTGAAGAACAAATAAAATACTAGAATATCTTGCCAATAAAATAACTTGTGGTCTTGAGTAGTATCCAGTTCTATCAATATGGACTATGGACTAATTTTGATTGTGTTGAATTTGTGGTATTTTGTTTATGAAAATTGTTATAACTAAATTTAACACCTTTGTCACACGTATTTATTTATTCATTTCGAGTGACATTTGTATAATTCTCAGTAAGGTATATGGACATTCTTAAATATTACTATTTGAAATAATTTATTTAAGCAAATCAGAGTTTAAAATACTATTGTGGTCTTATTTAAATATAAAAGAAGGACCAATTTGCAAGTCAAATCATCTTTTATCGTATGCAATTTTATATGAGTTGTGACGTCATCGGCATTCAGAATTTATAATAAATAATCTCAACCATTAAAATATCTATAGGACTATTTAAATAGATTAAAAATTGTATATTATTTTTTTAATAATGTTCCGGTGATGATAAATGGCTTAGTTTAAAAGCGATCCCAAAACCTTTCAACATATTTGATCATGCGACCGCGTGCTCTGTGCGATTAAATACTTTTGTTTATAGACGCAGATATAGTCTATAGTCACCGAATAGAGTGGAATACGTTCGATTGATGACGTCATAAAATAACGGGCGGTCCTTAAAAATGGGTTTTGTAAATATATTTTTTAAAGTGTAGTAAACTTTTTTTAGTAATGTAATTGAAATGATTTCTCTTTTATTGAAACTGATAATGTTTGTAAGTAGATATATATTTGTGCGTGTTTGTATGTATGTATGTATCTATATATATGATGGGTTTACGACTTGGCTCGACTTTTTTTTTTTTTCAAATATATATCAGATTTTAATATTATCAGCTGTTTAAATAGATGCAAAGAATAAACGTTTGTTGAATTACCACAGTAACTAATTAATTGGGAATAATAATTTAATTAATAAGCATGATGTACATGTAATTGTTTTAAACACATTTAATAACCTTCTTTATATTTTTGTCAGCTAATGTATTAATGATATACTTCAAAATAATGAGTATTAAAAAAAAAATTGAGCCAAGTTGAAGTAACGTAAACATTATTCGTCTTTCACAATCTCTCGTATACTTACACTATGATACAAGAATAGTAAATCTTGTAGAAAATCATATATAACCATTGACACAGCACCCAATTTTAATACCATTTTTTTGATTAACGTGAAAGATAAGTTTATCGGTTCTGTGTTGTTATAGGAAATAAATGTGTATATATAAATTTAGTGGTAGTTTCGATGTATATTGGAGGCGAAGGCCTTATTAGGTTTTTAAGGTGGTCCCACACATCGACGAGTGCGTGCGAGCGTCGCCGAATGTGTGGGAACAGCATAAGGAGCTTGCGATGTGTATTCGTCGCCATTATTACTATCGTTAATTATTTTTTTGTCATATCGACGTTCCAGGTATTTTGAATTATGCTTCATTTTAAATTCTACGTGTGTATGGTTGGTTTTTTACACGTCTCGTGTGTTTTTCCTTTTTGGATGGTTGGAAAGGTAGTTCACTGCTGTCCTTTGATACGCTTGTGCCGGAATATGCGCAAAGATGTTATTTTTTTAATTTGCCTAAGATGTTGTTAAGCTTTCCGTGAATCAGCATTAACAAGACATTTTTTTTTTTGTTGTTTTGGGAAATTGTGTCAGAATAGATTTACAAAAATTTGTGAATACAAAATAAATAAACTACACAACGTCTGTTAATGTGAGATATGTTCAAACTCACAATTGTATGAAAATATTTTCATGTAATTTATCTTATAAAATGGCAGTGTGTCAAAATCAATAGAATCGGATTTTTAATGAAATTAGTTATAAATCTGTTTGTTAATCGTACTGCTGTAATGTAATGTACGGTAATGTCATAAAATATTCTATTTATCATTTTTGAAGCGCGGGGATATATTTCTATATTAAAGTCTGCACTTTGTATCGTAGTGAATTTGTTATTTTGTGAAGAAAAATTTGTGCGAGAAAAGGTAAATGAGATTTTTGATATCCCGATTTGTGACTTTGGAGAAGCAGTTTTTTTTTTATTAAATTCAATTATATTTGGATCCACAATGAAACACCAAAAATGGCTTACAAAATTTATGTAAATTTTCACGATCTCTGTAAAATTTGAAACCTTTTTTGACATCGTTTTTGTTCTGTATATATATGTTTTTTTTTAAATTAATAAATGTATTTTTCAATATAAGGGTTTTAATTTAAAGTAAATAATGAGTTATTAACTAATGTTGTTGCTTGTAAAAATGAAAGTGCACACTTTAAACGTATATGTATTTGGCACGCGATATATCCGTAGCATTAAGACGATTCATTTTGCAGTACGTACGCCATTATGAAATATCTGTTAGTTAATAATTTTCATATCATATAAATGTGTCATGGTTGTTTGTTTCGCGATAAACGTACAAGTTTTTTTTATCACTATCACTTAGGATACTTTGAGACAAAACACTTCGTAGATTACTCACTGATTGATGGTTACTAAACCTCTCCATGAACAATTTAATATAACTACAAGAAACAACTGTAAATAATGTATCGGTAGTTTATTATTTTGGGGGTTATATTTAAGAATGAAAAATTTAAGTTACTAAGTTGTTATGTAAACGTACGAACAACACTAATGGAAAAAACCATAAGATGTAATAAATTAAATCAGCCACTCTGATTACCACAAAAGCAGGTCGTGATGTCACGTCGGTAATAAAATCGCTGTCGTATGAACAAATTACCCATCTATTAGACCGAAGCCGAGTATCGGTGATAAGTCAAGGCCGAAGCGAAAAAAAATATCTTTTTATAGCCCCCTATATACAGGGATTAAGTATAATCGATGATAGACAGTTTAATAAAGAACATTTAACCCCCTATTTCATTTTAAGTTCTTATCGGCTCTTCGTACTAGCTGAATTGCACGTAACACACTTTTCATGAATAAGATTCGATTTTAAACAATCACAACTTATAGATGAATGCCAATTTTAGATTCCTATAACAATAATTTAACCTTGTTTATATTCAAATTTGACTATATTAGGCGTACACCCAAAGTTCCTGCTATATTCATAGCGGCTAAGAAGATTGACGAGTACTGTACCTATTTTACTATTACATGCTGGTACTATGAGTCTTAATATTTATTTATAATTATCATTCCTATTTATGCATAAATAATGAAACATTATTTCTACATAATAATTAAGCATTAAATCTATCAAATAGTAACAAGAATATCAAGATTAAAACATAAAAGTTGCAGCATTCGGTTAGTCCTCACAACGTATGCGTGGCGTCAGACTATCGTTGCACTCGTCGCCAGTAGTTTTGCTGCGTCGCTAACAATGGGAATGAATTATTTGACTAAATAAATATATACCGAAAAATTCGTGGCTACATAAGGGTTATTAAAAATTCGATCTTCGATCATCATATCTTTAAGATATGTTTATAATATTCAAAGAATTCTGACTCTATAAATATATATTAAAATTTCAATTCTGAAATTCTTAATGTTCCCAAGACTTTGCGTTTAAAAGCTTATATTGCTATTTATGTATGTTTAATAGACATGTTTGAATGAGTATTGTTTTAAATATTTCGTATCTAAGTTATATGCTATAGTATATTTTTGTTCTAAAGTTGATCACCTTTTTATTTTAATATTCTCGACGCCTAAACTTACAGACTTTTTTTGATAGGTATTACGTTTTCGTGCTGCGAAATAATTAGCTATAATTATCATTGTTTAGCTTCGAATGTTTGTCATTACATGCTATTCAAGCCGGAGGATAATTAATTACTGTTTTTAATTATATGGCTGTTTAAATTATAAGTTAATTATACATAAACTCGTTTCATTTGTTCTTATATTTTTATATAATTTGATCTCTCCTGTGCGATGTATGGAGCCCGGACTATATTATCCGATCTGAACGAAGTTTATATGAGTTATTATTGTACATACGTGTATTTTTTTAGGTTAAGTTTGTCGTTTGTCCAATAATACCGGCGGTAACGGCGACTATTCTTAATGTATAAAGTATATTTAAATTTATTATTCTCTAAAATAATCAATAATATGATTAGCGGTTAAAAGCTAAATCACCGCGTATGATTGGACAGATCGACGGTAAATTGTACCAAATAATATAGAGAAAAAAAATATAATAAAAAATATAACTCTTTGGAAGTTTTATTTCTTAGCGTGGCGACATTTCATATTATAAACAAAGAGATCGTAATAACAAATGCCGTGTTTATAACACACTAACGTCAATACATTACATGTGCATATTTCATGTATTTGTAACAATCGACTTTTTAACATACGCCATACAATAAAAAAATACAATGCAATTCTTGCTAGTATAATAATTGTGACTAACTCGATATTCTTTTAGTTTGTTACAACTATGAAACCAAATCTAATCTTAAGTTGATAATTGTGGACAAACTTTGGTCAAATAAATGTCTTTGCCTTTTTGTTGTGAGTATATCTATAACATAGTTTATGTATAATCTATGAACGATCAATAATTTTCATATAATATCATAAACATTATATTTAATGTCAATGCGTTCAACCGATATACAATTATGATACTTATCGATATCAAATATCAAGACAAAGAACACTGTACCACAGCGTAAGTCAGGTGTTAACATAAACTAATCGGAAAATCTCAATTATAAACCTATATCGACGGAATAAAGTCCTTTTTTTTTTAAATTACAATATTATCTTTTAGCACGCGCCGCTTGTAAAATTCATGTTGACACCATTCATCGGCTTCATGTCACAAAATAACGCAATATAAGATTTGATAACATTATCAAAATCGCAAGCAAACTTCAACAAGATATGCTGAAGTATTTCAAGGTCTAATGCAGAATGGCGCTGCTGCACCTTCTCATAGACATCTTCCTTTTGTACGACAAGACTGGGCACGATTGGAAGATCTCTCTTTCTGCTATCTCTTGCCTATTCAACGGTCTACCGCGGAACTCATCTTCGATCTGTTGTAACGTCTTCCCTTTGGTTTCTGGTAACAGTAACCATATGATAAATAGACAATAAGTTAAAAGTGCAGCGTATACCGTGTACGTTCCATAGATCCCTATGTTTTCAATTAAAGCTGGAAATGTTTTTAAAACTATGAAGAAAGATGTTGACATTGTAGCCAAGCTTATGGTGCCTCCGATGCTCCGGTATTCTAGCGGGAAGACCTCACCTCCGATTACGTTTGGTAACGGCAACATGCCCGTAGCGACCGTAAAAAACTGCAAATTAATCAGCAAAGCTGGAATCCACGTTGCGTCGTAAGGTAATGATTTATCTTCTTTCAGATACGTATACGCTGCGATTGCTAGTTGACTAACAACGCATAGACCTCCGGTAGCGAACATCATCGTTCGCCTCTTAAATTTATTTATTACAAAAACGGCTACGGAATTCGAGATGAGCCTCTGCGTGTCTAGTATTATCATCCACATATAAGCATTTGCTTCCGGTCCTAATATCAGACCTATTATTTTCGTCGAATAAGCTGCCATGGTGGTCCCACCGGCAAATTGCACCATCAAATATGCGTGCATCATTAATATAATCGGTTTATGAAATTCTTTCTTCTTCACCGTCAGCATCATCTCATCAAAACGGTTGAGTTTCTTACCAACTTTTTGAATCAGTTCCATTTCTTCGGAGAGCATCCTGGCCTTTATCATTTCCTCAAGTTCCTCTTCTTCTCCGTCTCCTCGAAGCCATCGAAAGACTTCGCGGCATTCATCGTAGTTCCCTTTAGAAGCTAACCAACTCGGTGATTCTGGTGAGTAGATGGTCATAACTAAACTTGCGAATGAAAAGAATACGCATACTATTGCTGTTTGTTGCCAGTCGAGAAATGATCCCACGAGGTGGACAAAGAATATGCCGAAAGCTTGTGCTAGAGAGACCGTGGTGAGGAACCCGCCACGATTTACGGGGCTCGCGTATTCCCCTATGAGGACCGAACGTAATGGTGACATCATGCCAATCGACAATCCTTGGAGTATTCTCCCTGCTAGTAGGGCCTAAAAAATATAATTGCACTTGTTGTTACATTGTTGTCTTGCGTATATTTATAACTTAAGTAATAATGTTTAAATAAAGTAAATTATTGTTTGATTTCACTTAAAAATAAATTCGTTGAATAAAATGTAATTACATATATACAGAAAGAAAGATCAAGTGCTTTTGGAGCAGCTTAATTGTGTAAATACTTATACGTATTTAAAACATTCTAAATTATACCTTACTTCAAAGTTTTCCGCTAGAGCAGTTAGGAACCAGCCCGCGAGGACGGGGACAGTGACTGCAAAGTGCGCCAGACGTCTCCCATAGCGGCTCATAATTGGTGGTGTTACGAAGCTACCGATGAGTTGTGTTATGCCAAGTACAGCAGCTGTTATAAAAAAAACAGCATGTAACGCGATGTTTCTTTACTACATTCTCACTTCAAACACATACTGGCACTGGTGTAATATAATTTTTAAGAAATACCCACGTATTTTTCTTTAGACAAAATATTTATTTTTACAAAATGCTTATTTTCAATATAAATATGAAGATATTTCGGTATTTTGCTTATTCTTTAGTATATTAATTTATAATAAACAGGTAGGTACGATTTATTGTGAACATCTGCGGTCGCTGCACCCCACACTACAGCCAAACATATCACAATGTTTGTTCCACATTGTTTGCGTAGTTTTTATTAATGTAAAAAATTGTTACAACGATCAACAATTTTGTATAGCGGATGACTGTAATTATATAATGAAAGATGACCGTAGAACCGTTTGGTCCTCATTGATTTTAAAAATTCAGCTACGTGGACTTGGCACCTCACTTTCAAAAATATATATTACTAGCATTCCGGTGGACGTTGTCATGTCCTGATAATAAAAATAAAAAATAAAGAAAAGACCAAATTGCAATCCATTCAGTAGTTTTCGAGTTTATCGCGGACGTACAAACAGACAGACGAGGCGGACGACTTTGTTTTATAATATGCAGTGATGAACATACCATTTTATAGTGCTTCGCTTGTACAAGTTTGTACCGTTTTTATTTTCATTTGTACCTCAAAGTGCAAAAAGTTATAGCGTTTTCAAAGTGTATTCCGTAGCCCCTTTGACATATCAAAATTACGCTAACGGAGTTGATTCTAAATTATCTGTAAACATTTGTACCGATTTTTTTTGTTGTTTTTTTTTCATACCAGGAAAAATTACAGGAATTAGTTAGTGAGCATTGTCGTGTAATCGTTTGTATTTACAGGAAACACTTTGAATTATAAGAATATCTCAAATTGAAAAAAAATTAGGGCATTTAAAAATAATCATCCAAAATTTTGATTTCTTTTAATTTTTAGGTAAATAAACTTAGTAAAAGCGGTAAACGGGTTTCATAGGAAGCACTATCATATGGTATATTCTTTTTTTTTAAAGAAGTGTCTAGTTCGCGTATTATATAAAATATAACAATACTATTTTCAAATTCCTACCATTTTGTTGTTGATATAAAATTATATGCTTACCTAACCAAGATGCGGCGGGTGTCGACAGTGGTATGGATGAATTCGGCGCGAGGAGTTGAGGCAGTAGGACGGCCGGGTATCCAAGGGTGCAGCCATGACCTATAATGTTACTGCCGACTGCCGTTGTCACAAAACACTGTAACATGAGTTAATCATTGTAATTATATTAAAAACTATCCACAATCGCATCCGTAAATAAAGATGCGGACACTAATTGATAACGTATAAAGTTAAAATGGCGACTTATTTGCTAGGAAGAAAGATACTCTCTTAACTCTTTATTCCGTGACTGATTTAAGTGCGTACTAGAACGCACAATTCATACTTGATGAAGTTGTAAAACCAGGCGAGTATTAAATAATACGCTGTCAAAAGTTTTTCTATATCACAATTGTATGTTAAAACGTAAACTTCCGAGTTAAGTGATACGTCATTACACAGAAACACTTTTTTCTATTAGATACGATTCCCCATACACTTATTGTTATATATTTTTTTTATTCATTAATCTGTTATTTTTCGATTAACTGTGCCCGCGATTCAGCATACGTTTGATTTTATTTATTATAATAAAGACTGAAGTTATAGCTAAATGACTAGGTTATCTCGTGTGTTTTAAATAATTGTCATTACTTGATCGCACATAATTTAATGTGATGCAGCGCTACTTAGCTGCGATCTATAAGAAAATAGCAGAAAATTCTTTAAACACGTGGGTATACATACCAACTTCCACGGCGCTCAGTCAAATAGCATCAGTTTTTGTATCCCAGATATGTATACCAGTATTAAAGGTTGGATCGTATACATTTTTACTTGGCTCAGGCTGTATAGTGAGCTAAATATGCTTCTAGAAGTGTGTAAAATAAGTCTACGTGCTCTTAACAGAAAAAATCAAGTGGAAAATCTGTCGTCAGACAACTGTTAGTAATTTCCGGCCGCTGCAGTTAGGAGGGTGGGGGGAGTTGGGAGTGCGTATGTGTTGGGTACAGCATGTTCACCACCGTAACCAAATCATCACTTAACATTAGGTAATTGTGCTCAAACGTTAAGACCTATAAAGTATTAAAAAAAGTGTGTGTGTACTTATGTACACGCGTTAGAAGTTATACTTCTTTAGCGTAACAAGATAAAAATCTTTTTAAAATTTTTATCTTTCGCCTTATTCTACGTTTGTAGAAAAACGACACTAACAATAGAAAAAACGTATTTAATACATTGAAAGTTTTATTATAACGCATTAACTAGTTCAAAAGGTTTTATTTTGGCACAGGAACTCAGATGTCATGTGTGTGACCTTTCTGAATGACGTTTCTGTAAAAGTTCGATGAAAAGAAAGAGAAACAAAAGAAAACTAAAATGTTGACTATAGCTAACTTCAGGGTGTTGGTTTTTCGTGACGGTCTGCGTGCGCATCGGGAAAAATTTACTCTCATCATTTTTCCCTGACGAGCCAAAATAAGTATAACTTCAATAATTTATGAAATTCTTTCTCCTAAATTATCTAGCGTATAGATAAAATAAAACATAGTAACAGTGCGTTATCTCATGTGTCAGTCATTATCAGTACACACGGATATTTAGCGGTAAGTTAAATAAGATTGCGGCTAATCAGAAGGATCTGACTTTAGTAGAGGATATCATTGATTACTTGCCCCCTGGCACGTACCTAGCTCAATTGCTTGCCGAGTCTTACTGCTATACCATTATAAACGGTTAACGTATGCGGTATTACATCTAATACTTTTTCCTATAGCTAGCAATCAGTTAAACCTCAAGCAGGTAGCTGTCTTTCTCGGCATTTACATATGATAGCCAGATTTCTAGGTTTACTTTACCTATTATATGCACTTTCATATAACTAATAAACATGTATTCTAACCTAGATCCACTTCTGACGACTTCACACCTGGCTGACATCAGTCATTATTATATGAGATGTGAATATTAAATTGGAATGGCTCATGTTTTAAGTTTTGTATAAAATACTTGTATTAAACAGCTCATACTAACTTCATCGTGTTCATTACTGACTGATTAATTTTTTCACATAAGGTTATACTTTTGAAAGGAAAATTATAAACGCCATATTCAAACAGAGAAAGCATTTTAGCAAAGAATCTAAACAATTAAAATAGCACTTCTTACTATTGGTAAACCGTTCGTTGTCAACAAACAATCTATTTGCACTGTAAATAAAACAGATTAAGTTATCTATACTCGACATAGCCCTTGATAAACACGTCCAAAGTTAAAGAACAAAGAAATATTTATGAAATGCAATATACTTTATTATACTATGAGTGTAAATGGTAAAAAAATGATGTATTTATTACAATAGTCTTGAAAATATCACGTATTTTTCTGTATTTCCATTCAAATAATATTAAAACTTGTATTGAATGTAAATAGATTGTTTTCAAGTTTTATAATTTTCTACCTATATGAACTGCACAGCTGGTCTCAACAATGGTTATTTTCAATTTCCACCATGTAGAAAGAATTCGTTCGATAATTACATATATCATTATTGTTCACTCTCTTTTATTATCATAGCGCGACACAGTGATTCTAAACACAGTGCAATCGAAAAAATACGATCACGACCATGAGATCTACAATCCATCGGCAGTCTTCGAAGTCATGTCGGCCGGCAAGCCTAAAAATATCTCGGTGTATACTGATCACTGAGAGAGACATCCTGTCAGGTAAAGATCTGCCCCGCTTGTTTGCTGAATATACACAGTGACGAACGTTACTGATATATGATGGGAATCGCGATCTATCCGTACACGATTCTCCTGTCCTACCGAATGTGTATAAACTTACTTGTTTCATAAAAGGCGTAATTCTACTCTTCTGTTTCGTCATTTTCTTTATCGTATGAAAATCTTTAACACTTCGTATCAACTTCGTTCTTTCACAGCACAAACACTTGCACATTAAAAACGAATTAACATTAATTTTTTAATAATCAGTCACTAATAATGATATACATAATTATCAATACATGTACCTATTAAGCTTAAGTTGTATATCGTTAATATCACAGTTTTCTATAACGATCACCAAACGAGTAGCCGCTCAAAGATTCCAGAAGTCACATTTTATTGTCCGTCTTATAAATATTGCCCACAATATAAAGAATATTTTTTTTTTATAAACAACTTAAAACACTTTATCTTTTAAATGCACTCAATGGATTAGTGTGAATAATGTTATTATCTTAAAGACCGTGCCCATCGGTCGTGTTAACGCTGCGTTAATGAAATGTATTGATATAAAGTGTGTTTTTACATACTATTTCTACTGTTTATCGTACGAAGTGTGCACGTACCTACTTGACGACTGGCGTTTGTGGTATTGATTCATTTGTCCAAAGTGCATGTAAATATTAATAACATTGTAGACATAGAGACATTTAATATTCATTAATACTTTAAGAAAACACATCGAAATTTGAAGTATTATTACACAATCAGTCTAGAAGTTGTAAGTTGTAATGATTTTGTATTAGGATAATAAATTACCAAAATATTCTAATGTAGTCGCAGGTGATTAATATATCTAATATTTTTTTACATTGTTTATAATTTAACTAGCGGCCCGCTCCGGCTTCGCACGTGTATAAAATATATAGCCTATGTCATTCACTGAAAAAATGATTAAAATCGATCCCGTAGTTTTGATTTATTCATTACTACCCGTGGCCCGCACGCAATATTTTGATAAATCTCGTAGGGTTCAACCTGCGTTTGTTGCAGTGTAAGCGGAAAAAATGTAATTATTTACGACATCATATTAGAAACCTCAAAAGTAACAGTATTTCTTCACTATTTAATGGATGTTATTATACATATAAACCTTCCTCTTCAATCACTCTATCTATTAAAAAAAACGCATCAAAATTCGTTGCGTAGTTTTAAAGATTTAAGCATACATAGGGATATAGGGACAGAGAAAGCGACTTTGTTTTATACTATGTAGTGATGTATGCCCACAAAAACATAGAAAAGCTTAATTTTTTAAAAGATCAGCATGATTTAAAGTCTAGTATCTGTGATTAACTGGTCATCCCATGTTTCAGACTTAGAGCAGTATCATTTTTTTTTAGGTAATATATTTAGGTTTTACAACAAAGTCCTAGAACATAGTATCAATTTGCCGGATTGTAAGTTCAAGCACTATGTCAAGCGGATTTTGATGTCAAAAGGTTATGCGTGGATCAATATGTGAGCGATGATGGCTCAGTTGGTAGTGTGTTGGGACACAGCGTCGAAGGACGTAGTTTCGAATCCAAGCGACTGAGTCGGAGCTTTCGGTGAAAGGAAATAACGTGATGAAACCATAGCATGAAAGTGGCTTTTTCTAAATTCGCCTAGCTAGCTACCACCCTCAAACTGAAAATCTGTCGTCAAGCACCTGTTGGTATGTTCCGGCAGTAGTCTCCCTCTAGGTTAAGCGTGATTTCCCATCTTAGACCACATCATAATTTAACATCGCATGAGATTATGGCCAAGTATGAATAAAAAAATACGCTAAAAACGATTGGAAGTTTAATGTATTTTGAAAAAATATGTACATTCAAAAGATAAACCCGATCGAATTTCTTGTCGGTTCTTTTCGATTCTTTCTGTATGTCCCTTTCTGCATCCCTGACAAACATTATGCATAATTTTGTGATAATCACACAATTTTCCTTTAAAAGTGTCCGTCCGCCTTCTTCCCAATAATGTGTTATAGAAAGGTAGTTGTCATTATTTGAAACCTGTAGGTGGTAGAGCTACGTTAAAGCTATTACTGGTTTCAGCATGAATGGGTCGGCTCACCCGGGGTAGTACCACCCTCTCACAGAAAACCGACGTGAAGTAACAGTGTTGCGTTTCGTTCGGCCAGTGAGAGCGCCGGAGGCCCACATATTTAAAAGGCCGGCAACGCACTTGCGACTCCCCTGGTGTTGCTAGTGTCTATGGACGGCGGTGATCACTTACCATCAGGTGACCCACCTGTTCATTTGCCCCCTATAATATAAAAAAAAAACCTCGCAACTAAAAACTCTTGTTTTCACGCAGCGTGTTTTATAAACGTACAGTTTGAAAGGAATTCGCGCCTTAACGGCTATCATATTTTTATGACGGGGTAATTGGCTGTTAATAAATTTTATTATGTTGTTTGCATACTATCTTTTCTTATCTTTATCGATACAATGAGAACGCACTCGTGCTCGCAGCACGTTAGCTTACGTACGACTGATGTGACGTCACTCCTTGTTTTTACACGAGATTTGTCACATGGATTTATATTTTTTAATACGTTAAGAAAACAATTTTTAATAAAAATATCAAATATAATTTAGTTTCTGTTTTATTATAAACCTGCTGTTGGTTGCTTGACAATCGTGACAAGGGCCGAGTAAAATTTCCTGGCTTTAACAAAAAATCAAGACATTAGGACGAATGAAAAAGAACATCGCAGTCAACTACAGGAAATTAAAGCCAGGAACATTTTATTATCCTTGAAAATGACATTGAGATGACAACATTTTAATTTTGTTAATTAGTGCTTCACATATAGAACCGTTTGAAAGTTAAACTTATTGATTAAGCCAGTGCCATTACTGCTAATACCTTGAAGAAAAGAGTAACGAGAAGTAGTCTGAATAATTAAAAGTTGTCTATCTGTCAGTAGAAATCTCGTAAAATCTGATCCGAAGATTATACCCTGGATAGACTAAATACACTCCAATTTTATTTCTATGTTTAGATTAAGTTATTCTTGTTCTATTCTTGACTTTGGCATGATACCATGTTTTTTTGCTTTTTTATAAGTAATAATTTCGATATAGTTATATTCCAGTTAATTACAGAAGAATAACGGTTAAAAGTTGGAAAGTAAGTAAGGTATTCTTCGATGTCAATGACACAAGCCAGTCATTTCTAATGCATTATGAATTATTAATAAACGATTTCTTATTACTTCTTACTAAAACCGAGAAAAATAACACTGACAAAAAATACATGGGACATTATTAAAAGACCTAATATTGTTTATTTTTTGTAATCTGTATAATGTTTGTAATGATTTTACATTACCTACTCTATGAATAGGTATGTAATATAATAAGTACATTTGATTATTTGAGTATTTGATCGTCAACAAAGCTATGGTAGAGTTTATATCCAGGACCTTTAAGTTTTTTTTCTTCATTAACTTTCCTTATTTGATCCTAATTTGTGTACCATTGATCACATTTTGCACAGTATAGTTTAGTACAATGTCGTTGAGTCGCCAACAACTTCCTCTGTGTCTGTTCTTTTATAAATGACTAGCTTCTGCTACCGGTTTCTTTCGCCATAATGAACATTTGACCGAGCCCTCGCGAACAGTACGTTTTTCCTGGATGAAAAGTGTACTATGCTCATTTCTGTGCTCCTGACACGTGTGAGGAAAAGTTTATAAGAATTGGTTGAGTAGTTAAAACGTGAAAATATAATGTACAAACAGACTCACATTCGCATTTATAGTATTACTATAGATAGAGAATGATAGGTTATTAAGATACACATTGCACATAAAATGTATATGCTATAAATAGCAGACGCTATAAAGCTTCTAGGATTTTGATAAGAGTTAATAAAATACTATTAAATGCACATTGTAAATATAATATCCCGTTTAAATCTATTTATGGTTCACTCATTAGGAATTAATATGTGCTATAGGGGACTTTTTATAGCAATTTAAGACAAATAGTCTTGCCATACATTATGTTCGTGCAATTGTAACGGTTTACGCAGCGAGGCTCGAGATAACTTTTTATTTGTGAAAACTTGTAAATGGCCTTCATGTAACCTACTCTTTCTTTTATAATGTTAATTTAGCTGTAACTTTTCTGAAAAATTCTAAAAAAATAATAAAAAGATAACTTTATGTTTTCAAACTTAATAATATTATCTATAAATTGTTATAACATATATGTTATTGTGGTGTATAAAGCATTCATACATCCCCATAGCCTTTCTAATTTACAGTATTGGTGGGATAAGAGTGTATAATATGAGTGGCTTATTAAGTTCTGAGATGTCACAAATACTCCAGAAAAGTTTACCAAGGGGATGATCACTTCATTTAAATATTGGAGTCATCAGAAGACGCTAATTCTTTAATCCAAATGATTAATCATTTGGTGATGGGAGTAATATTCTTCAATTGACTGGTTGCTAAAATTGGACAATAAAGAAAAAAATAATAATTTTAAAGTATTGATGTTAGTGTAGATTTTTATTTGTAATTAATGACGGCATAATTAATTGATATTACGCTCTATATATGCTCTACATGTTATATCCACCTCCTATCCTCAATTTTCTTCCGTATTTAATGATTTTCTTTCCGCAATCTCATGAACATCATGCTTTTTACCAGTAAACTCTTCCTCAATCTGTTGCAAAGTCTTCCCTTTTGTTTCCGGCATCAAGAACCATATTACAATCATACAATATGCTATTAGACCGGCGTAAACACAATACGTGCCTTGAATTCCAATAGAATCGACTAATCCTGGAAAGGTTTTTAATAATAAGAAGAGTGTACCAGCTACCGTACTCAGACTGATACTACCGGCGATACTCCTGTATTCTAGAGGGAAAACTTCTCCAGCTATGACGCTAGGTAAAGGGACCATGCCAACGGCAACGGAAAATAATTGCAAAGTGATTAGCGTACCTGGCAACCATGAAGCTTGATCATTTAATATATCAAATTTTTTAAGATACACATACGTAACGATAGCAACGTGGCAGCCAAAGCATAAACTGCCGGTGGCAAACATCATAGTCCTCCTTCGAACTTTGTTTATGATATAGACAGCTAGAGTGTTAGTAAAAATTCTCTGAGCGTCCAAACCTATCATCCATGCTTCCGCGTTTACCTCCGGATTCATGATCAATTTTATAATTCTTGTTGAATACGAAGCCATAAGCGCGCCTCCGGATAATTGTCCCAAGGCGTTTATATGAACCATTAAAATAATAGGAATATAGAACTCTTTCCTTATTATTGTGGCTACGATATTCAATTTCTTTCCATCAGTTTTAATTCTGTCAAAATCCATACGTGCATCTATCATTGCGTTTAGTTCTGCTTCTTCGTCGTTACCTCTCAACCAACGAAATTCCTTCCGACATTCCTCATACTTCCCTTTAGCTGCAAGCCAACTTGGTGATTCTGGAGTGAATAGCGTCATAACGAGGCTCGTAAGCGGCAAGAAAACACAAACTAGAGCAGTGTACTGCCAAGACAGAAACGATCCAATAAAGTGAACGAAGAATATTCCAAAACCTTGGCTGAGTGAGACGGTGGTCAGGAAGGCACCTCGATTTCTCGGACTGGTGTACTCACCGATAAGAATCGAACGCAGAGGTAACATCATACCAAATGATAGACCTTGAATTATTCTTGCAATTACCATTACCTGCAGGAGAAAACAATAAATCTTTTACTTCATAATGACTACTACTTCATAGTGTATACTGATTAACAGGTTTTATATCTTTGTAGAGAAGAAACTCTAAAGCCTCGATCATAATAGAGTAACTGAAAAAGAAGTGGGTTTTTAATATATAAGCTTCCCAATTGAGTTATATAAAAATTTAAAGTAATATTTTATAAAAATAAAAAACTTCTATTAGGAGAAAATAACATTTTAAAAATTTCATTTGTGATCAAATTTAGCAAATTTAATATATTGGAAATTGGAGTTTTTGCGATCAGGCATTCATTAAATAAATACATTTTGTATACCTCTATACTGTTTGAGAGTATGGTAACTATCCATCCTAAAATAGCCGAGACGCTTATAATATAGTGTGCAACTTTTCTGCCCAGAGGTCCCATGATCGGTGCAGACATGAAGTTTCCAATAAGAAGAGTTATTCCAATCACCGAGGCTATTAAAGAAGATAGTACTCAATTATATGATGCATTTAGGTACCAAAAATGATTACTATTCTGTAATGTTACTATTTAAATAAATTAGTGCCACATAACCTGTTACACACCTTTTCAAATAGGTAATGTATTAATTTTATAACCAAAAAATTAAAATCTTTAGCAACTCACACTAAATTTGACAAAAGTTCCATCCTCACGTAAAAGAGAATCAATGATTTTAGGGGCGCAGGATTTGAATTGCTTTTTGCCAATACCACAATAAATTAAAATGAATGTAAAAATTCAACAATGCCATAGCGATGGCTGGCTAGTATAACACTGGTATGTAAATATAACAGCATACACACATGTTGAAAAACCTGCCTACTTATTTTAATGCTTATGTGGTTTTGAAAATGTATTTGACCGACCAATCCATGACTCTCCGTTCTTCGTTGCAGTTATCGTCGCGTTTTTCTGATGAAGTTGTGGCAGTAAGATTGCTGGGAAACCCATCACAGCTCCGTGGCCTATTAGGTTGATCCCGACAGCCATGGTGACGTAACACTGGAAAAAACATACACTAATTGTAAAAATGTTAATCGTAACAAAATGAAATTAATGATTATGAAATTTGGAAGTCGTCTACTATGCGGATTTCACATGCGTTTTTCCCACGTACGTCGGTTCTCTGGAATGAATTCCCAGCGGTAGCGTTTTCGAACGAATATAACTTACAAACTTCAAGAAACGAGCCTACTTCTTCCTGAAAGGCCGGCAGCGCATCTGTGACACCTTGTGTCGTAGGTGTCCATGGGTGGCACTGATTACTTAACATCAAGCAACCCGTTTGTTCGTTTGCATCCAATTGCTTAAAAAAAACTAATTGGCGTTGATTTTCAAAGTAGCCTTTTTTTTCTTTGGGATATCCATTATGGACACGCCACCCTCCCAGGGAGAGGGTGGGTAGTGTGAAACTTCTACTACTCACTAAAAGTCCACAGTGTACATCCGCCGATTTTGTTGAGGCGGCACAAGTTCTCTTGAGCACTCATCGTGCTGCCGCAGCGGTTGGCCCGGCGTCAAACAGCGCCACCGGGCCCTGGCTTTGTCAGGAGACGACCGTGTACAAACCGGTTGTCTCCTCCATCTGTCGGAACTGTGCGATGGGAAGATGGGCCTCCGATCCAACCTTTCAGGTCCGGCTAAGACGGTGGAAGGAGGCGAGCAAAATGATTTCCCCGCAGAAGGAGGCTACTACGTTCCAAATAGACTCGTTGCCGAGTATGGCTTTTACCACGCTCGGCTGCGAGAAATCCTGATCCACCGCCACAGCCTGACTTCGGCGTCGCTCCTGCCACGCAGCACACTCAGACAGAGTATGCTGCACGGTGCTGGCTCTACGCCGCACTCGTGGCATACGGCGGTTGGCTCCCTGCACGCAATCCAGTGCAGGTACCAATCGAAGCACCCGTGCCCGGTCCGCACCTGCACCAGCCGAAACGATAGGGAGCCCGATCGTCTTCTGCAGGATATGGTTCACGATAGGCTAGTTTAAGCTGTAAGCGCTCGCCCTATTAGTGCAGTGAAACTATGAAGGCCTCTCAAGCCAACAGCGTATAGTCAGTTCGAACTGTATGGTGACTACATCCGTATGGAATATCCGAAACGATTGCACCGATTTTTTACTAGCAGATAAATGACGTTATAATAACTAACTTATACTGTTTTATTCTACACTAGCTGTCATCTACGACTTCGTCTGATCCACCAAGATACCCATTAAAATGATGTGTTATAAATGGACAATTTTAATATAGATTAAATATCCTGATATAATGATGGTTTGAATAAAAATAGTACTATATTAGTCGAAATAGCGTCATAAATCACACATTATTTTTATAATTTAGGATATATACATAACCATAACCGATATTAAGCATTGGTAGACCCGTTTAAGGTAAAAAAGTCCGTAGTGCATTATTTTGATGATGTTCACAAGGTTAGGTTGTATTAACAATGTAAACGCATACGTATACATCGGCTTTTCTTCATTTTCTGTAAATATGTTGTACCTGTATTATACAGATTCTGAAAAAAATTGTCTAATCGATATTGAAAAGCGTATCAAAATACGTTGCGTACGTTTGAAGAAATAAAAGTACAGATAAGCGAAAAGCGACTTTGTACTCTTCATTGTTATTGACATCCATTAGATTATAAACTTTTATAATATCGCTTATTAATAATACTAAAACTGATTCTTCAAACTTATGTTAATTTTTTTGTAATATTGCTGGTTACCACTTCATAGAAGGGTTTTGTTGCATGAGAAAAAACATCATGGATACATTTCATCGCCGGGTAACTTGATATATTTGTGTAAGACACTGATTCACTAAAACGTCAAGGTGCTCCTGATATGCGACCAGGCTTGGTGAAGCGTTTTAATCATAAAGCCTCGTTAAGGCTAACTCTATTCGTGATCCTAGTTTGGCATTTCAGTAGGCTTTGCTGTAGGTGACAGAGGTTATAGAGGTGTAATGTTTTAATATGATTCCTTGTATCATTATAAAAATGAGACGACAATTTATATTTACTTAAAAATGTTTACACTGCCATCTAGCGAGTTTGTGATAAAATAAATACACACTTACCTACGCCAAAATTAATTTAACGTGATAGCGCCATCTATTTATGGAATTTTGAACAATTTTTTCTAATAACAGGAAACACTACAGCATGTGTAAGGTCACACAATTTTAGGTAATACTAATAAGCGATAATCGTATTAAAATATTATAGTATACAAAGTTTTGTTTAAAAATGTTAACTGTCCACGTGTAGATCAAGTTTGGTGACGTACTGTGCTGTTTAGTGTTTGCTATATAAAATAAATATAATTCAAATTACTTACTTGTTTCATGAACGGTGATAATTTTAGACACGGCATTGCCAAAATTAACTTTAGTTTAAAGCCAGTTTGTTAAAGAGTGCATTTACGTTTTCAATTGTGTAATCTTACATTTACATAGCCAATATATGCGGCTGATAAAAATGAAAACGAATACGATGTTTAAAATAATGTCGTCACACATAACGCGGTTTCCAGTTGACTAAAGATTTTTCATTCTGCTAAGACTTTTATTGTTTCTTCGTACGTAAACATTTACTCGTATGCGATGCCTCAATAAGGTTATTTTAATAAAAACAAATGATATTTATTTATTCGAAAGAATTATACAATTAAGCATTAATTGTAAATCTAATAATTAATTCATTAGGTTTAAATTCTCGCTTGAAATAATTTATATATAATAAAATAAAAACACATAGTTTATGCTACGTTACGTTATTTTCTAAATAAATTATAGCACTTTATTTATATAAAGTAGATCCCATCTGATTTAATTATACCAAAATTATTTATTATATTCATTTAAAATTACAGTAAAAAAAACAACGATTAATAATAATAAAGTCGCGGTAGTCTAGCGGTTTGACCAGTGGAATATCGACCCGATGTCCGCAGATTCTAACCCGGCATGTACCAACGAATTTTTCGGAATTTTCGTATATTTACTAATTTTAATTGGTAATACTATCGGCTGATGGTGAAGGAAAACATCGTGAGGAAACCTGAGACTGAGAAATGTTCTTGTAGTATCACCATATATGGGAAAACATAGAACTATGGATTTCTCCGAGTTTGAAAGCGCCAATGCGTCGTGGGCTGACGTGGTGATTACACGCATACCTTCCTTCGGGAAGAGGCAAATGGTCCTGCAGCGAGTCTCTAGCAGGCTGATGATGATGATGAATAATAATAATATACCTATATGGTCAGCTTGTTACAGCCGTATCAAGAAATATATACGCATAGATTAATGCATCCCACTTATGTTTCCACTATTATTTTGCCTTTATGAGCTATGCACACAGATTTTTCTTTAGTTTGTATACTAATTAGTATTTAACAACGCTTGAAAATCATAAAAATCCAGATGTATATAATAAAAGTTATACGTGTGTTTATCTCTTTGTGTGGTATATGTTTTATCTATTCAAAAATCAAAGTTAAGTTAAACAATAAAATCAAATCAATAAAAAGAAATATATATCTCAAAGACAGGAATCTCGAAAATTCAAGTTTTTGAAATCAATGATTTCTTAAGGTTATTGAATATTAAATGAGTAATACATCAACTTTATTTATCTAGTTACAGTATAAAAATATATCACATAATTTTTTATCTCATCTTATCAAGTGACTGGTCACAGAGTATTAGGATTGTATACACTGTTTTTCATATTTTTTTGCATACCTCTTTTCCATAAAGATTCGTTAATGATGGAGATGTCAAATCGTGCCCACTTTCATGGACAAGCAGGATATTAAAAGTATGTACCTAAATACATATAGCTCTAACTGTTTATCTCGTAAGATAAGTTATTTTTGTGCAGATTCTTCTAAGAACAATGTTTTATGAACTGGTGATTCATTGACCTCGACGGATTCATTCTTGTAGTGTATTATTTTTTTGTTAGATATTTACTTCTTGTTACTTTAAAATACTTTGAGTTACAGTTCGAGTTTGAGTTCGTAATTCAAAGTATTTTAAAGTAACAAGAAGTAAGTTGTATATACCTGACATTGTACATTTTTGCCTGTTTAATTTTCTTCTTCAGATAAATTATTAGGTAGCGCATACACTAATATTTTTTATTTAATTAGATTAATGTAATAGTTTAGTTATATTATTATTTTTAGTGCCTTCTTGTTTCTTTAGTGTTTCTTGATATTGAAGTCGGTTTATTTTTTTTTGTAAAAGTAATATTATTTTTCCATGTTTAGTGTAAATAAATATGCGGTTTCTGAAATAAAACACATTTTTTATAAAATGATAACTGAAGTAATAATGTAAAACAATATAAATAAATCTATCTAATTTTATTTTGAAATGCATAAGAAGATTTCAATTCGTAGCATTCCTCCATACCTAAATTGAAACTCCTCAAGCAGTCGACGTGGTGCTCGTGCTTGAAATTAGCTTCTCCGTGGTTGAGGTGCATTTAAGAGGATGCGGATGATGGTAATGGATATACAGATAATGGTGGTGAGGATGTGGAGAGTAGTGAAAAGAATGTTGCCCGCGTGGTTGTAGATGGTATATTTGCAGATAAACTTGATTGCGGTAGATCGACAGAAGAATTTACTTTGCACTCGAGAGATTCTGCAATGTTCGGACATATTGTTATAGGCGAAGTTCAAGTTCTAATATTATGATCAGCATGTTTTCGCGTTTCCTCCCCACCAGGTATAGAAACGATATATTAGTATCTATGTTTACGAGCTCTCACAGTAGCAGGTTGCCATTTTATCTCTGATTGTGTCTTTTATGTAAGTGTCTTCACCTGGATAGTAAGTTAGGTCACAGTTCATAATATTTGTCTTAGTTGATGGATTAGACATGTACTAAGAAAATCTAGAACATGTGGGCTTCTTTGCCACTCCGCTATCACCAGTCTTTTATATGGTAATAAAGCTGATCAATAATACGCAAAATTTTCTACCACCGCTTAAGACATAATACACCTTAAGAAATGCAATTAGAATGCTTGCGTCATGTTGCAATGCAGCAACGAACGCAAGCGCATTGCAATTTGATTACAAACAGTTAGAAATTCTGCCACAGATCACACACACCCTTGCTGTAAGGCGTTAAGAAATTCCATTGATCATCATACTCGACTACGACAATAGCGTATAAAAGATTCCTAATAATTGGAGAGTTCAGTTACTTTGTCATGGATACCATAATCAGAATCTAATTAAACTCTCATCAAACTACCCTCGAAGTACATCCTTTCCAACAAAAAATTAATCATCGGGCTGGCGTGATATTGAGGTACTCGTTTTTTTTTTTTTTTTTTTCGAACTGTCATATCCTGTTGGTACTAGGGCCTCTACAGATTCACCGGACTACCGCGAGTTATTCGTCCATTTGTTGCTCATATACTTAATGCAAAATTAAGATTTGTATGGTTTTCTCATGGATGCCTTTGTCAGAACTGAACCAAATTTAAATGGGACCAGCACACGGGAAGAACCAGCTTTCAAATAAAATAAAAATCATCGAAATCGGTTTACCCAATCTAAAGTTATGAGGTAACAAACATAAAAAAAAAACAGACGAATTGACAACCTTCTCCTTTTTTGAAGTCTGTTGAAAAATGACTACTGGTGGTGTATTGTGGAGTGCACAACTTATTGTCGTTTCAAGGTTTTATTTTTAAATGAACCAATTAGTATTCAAACAATGTTTGTCTTGATGTATATTCGATATGGTATTTATATGATATTGCACAGTTGCTAAGACGAACTTTTGATTTTCAAACAGTTTAACGCTGACGGACCTTTACAACTTCACGGGGCTAGTTAAGGCGATCTCGTGTACCGCTGTAGGTGCTATGTATAGAAACTTGGCCAATGATAGAATAATAAAGTGCAGGTCACATTTGTTGTTTTTATATTATGAAGTAGTGAACAGCCATGGAGTTCACCTGATGTTAAATGTAGACTGTAGAACCAATAAACCGAACAAAAAGCTTGGTTCGCTACCACCTATATACCAAAATGTATTTCCAAACGCTTGTATATGTGTTCCGGCAGCTGCACTTGAGAACTAGTCGATTTAGCGCGTTTACCATCTTAGACCAAATCGACATTTTTTCGTTAGGTGAGAATATAGAAAAAAAGCTAATACCCAGTAGGTATATAAAAAACAATAGAAAAAAAAACATCTTAACGACAATTTTCTCAATTACGTGAACGGAATCGCAAGCACAGCTAGTTTAGCATAAATTAAATTCCTCATAGAGCTTAAGCAGATAAGTACAACAATATAAAATGGAACAAAAATAATAATTTACAATAAACATGGATAATTAAGTGCGCAGGTGTCGCAAGTGTCCCTGGGCGACAGCCGTAGTCCGGTGCACCTGTAAAGGTCCCAGGGTCAACAGGGTATGTCAGTTGAAAAAAAAAGTCCTTGGGTGGTGGTGATCACTTGGTGATTGATAAACTGATGGTTCCCGCATGTTCGTTTGCCTCCAGTCACATAAAAAAAACACTTTAATTCTATTGAATGTAATAATAAATAATATCGACAGAAGAAAGGTTAACTAAAGTGCATTACACAATATAACACGTTAGTCAATAAATTTTTTCACCGTACTTAATCAATACAATTGCTTTTACTCCAGCCAGCTGGGTGAACAAATAATAGATCCTAGGTTATTTCGTTTAGAATTTAATGTTTGAAATTTCCATTTTCCTCATTCATATGTTGTTTCAACTCAATCTCTTCTTGTACTTTCGTGTTCGCTTTAAACTCTTCCTCGATCTCCTGTAACGTCTTCCCCTTTGTTTCAGGCAGCATCAGTCCCACAATAAGAAGACAGTACGCTAAAACCCCGGCGTAGACAAAATAGGTTCCGTGAAAACCTATAGCAGATATTAATGCGGGGAATGTTTTCGTCACTATAAAGAATCCACAAGCGATAGACAGAATGCTGAAGCTGCCTCCAAAACTTCTATATTGCATAGGGAATATTTCTCCAGCTATGACGTAAGGGAGGCATATCATACCCGTAGCAACAGTGAAGTATTGTATATTCACCAGTGTTATCGGAAGCCAGATAGCACTGTACGTTAATATATTCAATGTTCTTAGGTAAACATAAATCGCTGTTGCCAAATGACAGAAAATGCACAAGCTCCCAGTAAATAGAAACATCGTTCGCCTCTTCAATTTATGTATGATATATATTGCAATTAAATTCGATATTATCCTCTGCGTATCTAATTCTACCATCCAGAAGTTTGCATTCGTCTCCGGTCCGGTAATAATTTCTAGAACGTTTGTGGAATAACACGCCAGTAACGCACCGCCGGAGAATTCACCCATGAAGTATATATGAACCATGATGACGATGGGTTTATAAAACTCTTTCAGTTTTATTGTATATAAGAGATTTTTAAAATTACTGACACTTTTAGTTCGTCTTATAATTAGTTTACTTCCAATCATTCTTTCCAGTTCGTCTTCTTCTTCGTTTCCACGGAGCCATCGGAACACCCTTTCGCATTCCTCGTGTCTCCCTTTATCGGCGAGCCAGCTCGGTGATTCCGGCGAGTAAAATATCATGGCTAAGCTTATAATGGGGAAGAATAAGCATAATATCGCAGTAGTCTTCCACGTGAATAATGATCCGAGAAGATGAACTAGGAATATGCCGAAGCCTTGGGTAGCTGACACCGTAGTTAAAAATGCTCCACGGTTCTTTGGGCTCGTATATTCTCCGATCAGTACGGAGCGTAGTGGTAACATCATACCGAATGATATACCTTGAACAAGCCTCCCGACGATCAGCGCCTGGAAGCAACATGTTCACATTCACGTTTATATAAATGTGTGTATATTGGTAAAGAAGCAATTAAGGTCTTTTGAGACCGTTGTAAGATACTAGATAAATAACAGTTATTTGCCTGATGTTTCTTATTACTAACTAGCTGTTACCCGCAGCTCCACATGCGTTTTTTTATAATTGTAAATTACTACTTGTAAGATCAGCTATTTGTTAGTGAAAGTTCAGTGAAAAATGGTTCAAACATTTTGGAGATAATACTACAGACGAAGCCACGAATGACAGCTAGTCTAAAATAAAGTAGCCTATGTCACCCGCTGTAATTTTAATTATCCGTCAATGTAATTTCTGTCAAAATCGGTCCCGCCGTTTCGGAGATTACCCGGAACAAACAGACAGACAAACAGATAATTTTTTTTTAATTGTGTTTTTGTTATTAGTATCGTGTATACGTTCATATCCAATCACTAAAAAGTCGTTATTTTGATATTACATACAGACACTTCATTTTTATTATATGTATAGATTTCACATCCGCTGTGCAATGTAGTAATAGCAGCTTTGTAATAACTCGGGTGAGGGATTTCCAATGTTTTTTTATTGCGTCTCCGATTTATTTACGACGTTCTTCTGGGAGAATGTACCCATATCTAGTTCTAATAGTCAACAAGATCTATATATTATCCAAAGCAAGCTCTAAATTATATAGAATCATAGTAATTGTATGTGAATGGATCGCTATCACCATACATCAGGTGTAAAACCCGTAGTAATGCCAGAATATTTGTACACCACTGGAAGTTACCTACATCACGAGAAATTTGTTATAGTAACAGTATATGTTACTTAAAGTTTTATGTATTGTTCGAATTGAAAATTCCATATCACTAAGCGCCTGTAGGTGTACTCTAGCAGTTTATTTACAATTAGCATTTTATAATTTTAGGTCACATAATCATTTGACAATCATTGAGATCAGACGCTGAGATAAAGAAAGAGATAAAATAAACTGATTTACATCATTTGCAATGTACCCAGTGAGACACTCACCTCTACACTAGTGGACATAATTAATATCGTCCATCCAATAATTATAGGCATTGTAACTGCGAAGTGAGCTATCTTCCTCCCGAGACGACCCATAATTGGAGGCATTAGCTGGCTGCCTATCACCATAGCAATCCCCATCACTGATGCTGAAATAAGAGAAGATCTTGGTGATAATTATATTTTATAAAAAAGAAGGAAAAAACATATGTAATTTATAGTTCCGTAATTAATATTGGATTACTTAACAATAAGATAATTTGTGAATATATAATTAAAAATAATGTTGTATATTAGATGGAAAATTTGAAACAACGCCATCTATTATCCACTTGTATGACTATTATTAGTACATTTTTGAAATAATTCCACTAGATAGCATTAATGTTCATTCGAAGTTCATAATGTTCCCAAGGAGAGAAAAAAATTCTAACAGTATGAATACAATTTTAATACTACATAAAACTTACCTATCCATGTGTCAGCTTCCGTTGTCAGCTTTATCTGGGAACCTGACTGGTGGAGTTGGGGCGACAGTACTCCTGGGAAGCCTATCATGCAGCCATGGCCTATGGTGTTGCTGCCTATTGCCAACGTTACGAAGCACTGAAATAATCACAAAATCGTCGAGTATATCTTATAATTTTATATATGAAGAATATCGCATGTCGGTTTTCAGACGAGCTATTTTCTAAAACATGTGTCTCCATTTTATCAGTTAGTCTTTGTTAGTCATTTGAATTTGGCCTTGTTTAAAAATACGATGTAAATAAAACTGATAGTAGTGTGATATTAGCATACCTGTAATGAAGAAATGTCTATACAGAACAGATTAAAAGTTTAAAACAAGTTGGTGAACATTCATGTAAAGCATAGTTACAAAATTAACTTGTGTACCATGTTACAAATAGGAACATATTAGTAAAATACTGACATGTATTATATCACGTTTAGAAATGTCAATGCTACGAACGAAATGTACAGATTTTTTTATTCCTTCGGAATGGATAGCATTGTAACGGATGAGAAAAGATTACGTGTGGCAGAAATGCGAATGTTAAGATGGATGTGTGGTGTAACAAGGATGGATTAGATTAAGAATGAGTATATCAGAGGAAGTTTCAAAATAGCAATTCATTTTTATATATATAAGATAAGAATTTAATCTTAACAGGATGTTTATTAATTGAATTATTTTCTCCGAACTTTCTGTTCAGCAAAAGTATCAATAAAATAATCAAAGTTTAAAGATCGGGCCTTTAAAATTTTCAATAAATATTATAGCCCAGTTACACAGTCTGTCTTGCCATAGAGTTCCTAAAATCGGATGTTCCAAAAGTTCCGGTGGCCCCGTTAAGGCAAGGGCGTCCAGTGGTATTTTGTCAGCTTTGCCACCCTATCGTTACGACACCGGTTCTTATTCTGGTTAGGATATTATATACAAGTGGTGATGACTGATATATTCTGTGAGATATATACAGCCTTTTAAACGTAGTAGGGATAAATGTAAGCTTAGCTTTCTGGAAATGAAACTTTAAAAACAAGTAACACTAAATCGAAAACATTCAAATATGTGTTTTTTTTTTATGTTTCTCTTCGCGTTATTCGGAGTCGTAAAGAATATAATGCCAGTTTGAAACGGAAGTCGCGGGCGCAGATGTAATAATACACTATGAAATTAGTTGATAAAAAGTTCCTTTTGAAATATTGTATAAACACTTTTTTTTAATATAAATGTTATTGTATATAGTTTGCGTATGTTATTTACTCATACTTTTATTAATTTATATATATAGAAACAAAAATAATTCAATAAGATTTTCTCCTCTGCTTCACAACCGGTTTTCTTTTCAATTTATTTCGTTTAGTTCGTTTTAGTGTTGTTAAAAAAAATTGGGAATATTCTTTTTCATAGCATCGAGACACCAAAATATTTATTTTAATGTCTATATTCTTCATACTTTAAACTTCTTACATCTACGATCTACATTATTTGTACACAATATCCAAAAGAGATTTTCTCGTTTAGAAAAAGAAAATCAAAAAGAAATATAGATATTTATCAATATCATCATCAGCCTTTAAAATACCCACTGTAGGCCTCTTCCCATATTTATAGATTTATAGATAATAGAGTTTTTTATCCTTTACGTCATAGATAAATAGAATGCTGCCATGGTCCAGAGTAGGCTAGGGAAATGGTAAGAAAAACTGGAGAGTGTTGGTTTAAAGATTAGATTAGAACAAAAACTGAAGATTTGTTTTGCGAGTTCGGTGGCCCATCAAGTTTTTCTCACATAGCCTTAAATGGTGTTGTATCATTACCAGCCTGCTCTCAGTTTCGGTATCTCGGTTCATTGATCCAAAACGACGGCGGCATAGACAAGGATGTGAGGAATAGGATAAATGCGAGGTGGATGAAGTGGCGAAAGTTGTCTAGGGTAGCTTGTGACACACGAATGCCCATGAAACTTAAGGTGAAGGTGTATAAAAGTATTATAAGACTTGTTATGCTGTATGCATTTGAGTGCTCGGCTACTAGAGAGACGGATGAGAAAAAAGTACACGTGGCAGAGATGCGAATGTTAAGACGGTTGTATGGTATAACTAGAATGGATATGATTAAGAATGAGTATATCAGAGTAAGTTTGAAAATAGCACCAGTGACGGAGAAGTTGAGGAGTAATAGATAATCATCGTATGGGCATGTCATGAGGTGCGATGAAAGCCATGTAACTAGAAAAGTTTTAAGTATGAAGGTGGATGGATATAAGAGTAGTGGAATGTCGAAGAAGGTATGGATAGATTGTATGAAAAATGATATGTGTATTAAAGGTGTAAATACTGAAATGACGTCTGGCAGAGGAGAGTGGAAAAGGAAAACATGTTGTGCCGATCCTACTTAGGTGGGATAAGGGTAAGATGATGATGATGATGATGTCATAATAGAAATTGTCCACCACCATATGACTACCAGACCACCATATTATCTATTTTTAATTGTAGACATAATATAATTAAAATGCAAGCGAACATTCAATTAAAACGAACATAATATAAATAAAATAAAAAAGTACTCCTACGGCTATCTTAATTCGGTCATTGTTTAACGAAAACTGATGGCCGAAATAACCGTTGAAACAGACGGTTGGCTAAATATTACATGATATGACAAAATAATAGCGGTAACACGTAATGTTATGTCAGCTGTTGTGGTATTGTCAACAAACGCTATACCAGTAAGTTAGTTACGGTAGCTGTTGCAGAGGAAAAAAAAAACAACAAAAAAATTACTCGAAACTATATTAAAATACCTTTATTAGAGTGTTCGAAGTTCGTATATATGTTTGATTTATTATCCTATCGCGTTCACGCCTTCACAACTCAATCGATCATTATGCCCATTTTGCATACACCGTGTAAGGAGTTAAGAAAGGACATTCGTTTTCATCCGGGAAAAAACTAGTGTTCCCGAGGTATACGTTACATTTACATTAACGCGGACAAAAGCTGGTAATAAATTAATAATTATATATTTCTCTAAGTAATAATAATGGGTAGAATTTCAATGATTTTTCTTAGATCTTTCTTAGCCTGCTGATTCGAGTTTCTTAATTAAAAATAATTATTACACAATTAAAAAGCTAATAATATATAATAAGTTAGGCAACAGCTTAAACGTCCATGTACATTTCATATCGTTTACCAAATCTAGTTTTAGTCTTAATTTAAAAACAGTTAAATAATTCATACTTTTTTACAGTATTTATGAAAAGAGTTTTTTGTATCACAGGATTTAATAACCTATTTAGAAAAGCGCAGTCATGTATATACTCTAGATCGATAAAATTAAAACAAAAGATTGATAAAAAAATTATTTGAACAGAATCTACTCACATCTGTTTTATTTATATGTGTAGATGAAGAAATTTGGAAATGTTTAAGAGAAAGGTGATGATTCTAAAGGCAGGTTTATGAATTTTATTAACGTCTTCATTACCGTTATTGTTTTTTTTGTTCGAACTGACTACACTATTGACCTAGCAAGACCTCTACAGTTTCACCGGACTACTAAGGGGAGCGCTTAAGCTACTCACCCGATTTTATATAGGACCGTTATTGGTTATTATATCTGCTCCGAATATATTCATTTGATTATTTCTCGAATAAGGTATAGTTCAAAATTGTCCTAGTAAAGTCTCGTGAAACCAAGCTGGACTATATTTGATTTGAGACTGGAATAATTATACACCTGATGATATAAATAAGACTGGCCTTAAGCGCTGCTGTCTGAAGACACTATTCGATGGTGTATTTTTAAATTGAGAGTGGTCATTTATCAAATCAACGTTATGGAATCCATACTATGGTTCCAGCATGATTTGTTCGTGCACTGAAAGCTAAGAGTAATTGTGGGCAACTTACATGAATTCACGTGATATCCATACACGCCGACACAGAGCAATCATGGCATTGTATATAATTAATCAAGCAATAACACTAATATTCACTTTTACTATAAATTGTACATATATTTTTTTAATTTTGTATATATTAATATTTAATTCTAACGTCTGATTTACTAATTTTTTTTTCTGTATTAACTTATTATATCGTCGAATAACGCATTACTTACTTGTTTTATAAACGGAGACAGTTGAGTTTTCGCTTTAGACATTTGTATTTGACTGCGACGTGTGCGGAATGTGTATGGTGTGCGGAAAATAACGTATCAAAATTGAAAACTTCTGCGGTACGTACGCATCGCGGTAGCGTTACAGTGCGTATATCATTTAGCCGCCTGATATATTCCGCGAGAACCATCGTTAATCGACCTTCAGCGTTAAATAAAAACGCGTTTAATTCTATTTTAGATATTGTTTCGCGCTTCTGGGCGGGGGTTTTACTGATGTGCGAAAGATTTATCTCGGTTATGACGTCGTGTACGATTCCATAGAGACGCTATGTATCATTTTCTCCTCATATTTCCTTGTATTATCGCCATGTACCTATTAAGGCAACAAGAGAAAAGTTAAATTTTTAATGTATTTGTTTTAAAGTCGTTCAAGGGCATATTAAAGGCCGGTATTTAAATTTAATTTCTCGGCTCTAAGTATTATGTTATCAAGAAGTGGATTTTCCATTTATTTCGTATTAACCTATTTCTTGTTAGATTGCATCGGTGTGTTATTTCACATACTGTTGAGATGTTAACTATTTTATTGTAGAAAATTGTAAGAGTCCACACAAGAAGTTACATAGATGTTGATGTACAAATAGTCATCAGTCCGTTACAACAGCTATGTAGATTCGGTGGCACGCTTCTCTTTTTTTATACTGCAGGAATGACAACACCCTTACTATAATAACACTAATAATTTCTAAGCTATTTATATAACGAGAAGCGGACGTCTGTTAAGTCTATAGACTATCCTACATGTCATAATTATCTTATATTCTATATTATTCGCTTCGTTATTAGCATTGAGTTTACGTGCATTAAGGAACACGCCTCGTGAAATCGGATCTGGTAATTAATCGTAAAATGTTGAAGTGGTTAACTAAAATGTATAACCAAAACAATATTTGGGATGAGCAGGGAAAATGATAAATTTTAAAGTAATTGTATTACATTATTGATATAACTAGCAGGCCCGGCGGACGTTGTCCTGCCCCAGCCGCTCAAGCCGAGCTCCGATTCTCCGGAATGGAGTCCTCCAGCATTTCTTGCGAGACTACAGTGACACTGAATTAATTTTCAAACACTTGTTTTTACAAAACAACACCGACCACCCCACAGACGTGCACATACACACATGTAGGTACACATAGTGGTTGGGTTTGTTTTTTTAAATCATTATTTCGAACGAAGTTAGCTTAGATTAATTTAGTCCCCTGTTGGGCGGTGAGCCGCCTCGACCGCGAAATGGCGGAAGAGGCGGCCATCGTCCAGGCCTGGGCCATGCCCCCCCCCGAACGGCCCCTGTTGGGTGGTGAGCCGCCTCGACCGCGAAATGGCGGAAGAGGCGGCCATCGTCCAGGCCTGGGCCATGCCCCCCCCCGAACGGGGATGATGTCGACGCATCCGCTGCCCGCCTCCGTGATGCCCTCACGGAGGTATGCGACGCGTCGATGCCGCGGAGCGTACACCGCCCGATCAGAAGGGTGGTGTACTGGTGGTCGGCGGAGATCGCCGATCTCCGTGCGGCATGCTCCGCGGCCCGGCGGCTGTTCGGGCGCAGCC
Source organism: Antheraea assamensis (assembly GCA_035772565.1). Taxonomy (NCBI): domain Eukaryota; kingdom Metazoa; phylum Arthropoda; class Insecta; order Lepidoptera; family Saturniidae; genus Antheraea; species Antheraea assamensis. The sequence goes on along the minus strand of JAQQSE010000200.1, from coordinate 35,516 downwards.
GCCGGAGGAGTCGTCGTGATCCCGAGGAGGAGGCCCGGCTGTATGGCGACTACAGGACCAAGAAGAAGGTCCTGCAAGCCGCCATCAGCCGGGCAAAGGAGGAGGCATGGGAGGAGATGTTGCAGTCGCTGGAGAGGGACCCGTGGGGGCGCCCGTACCACATGATGAGGGCGAAACTGGGTGGACGGGCGCCTCCCACCACGGAAACTCTCCAGCCGGAGGTGGTAGGGAGGGTCGTGGGTGCATTATTTCCCGACCCTCCCCGCATTGTGTTTCCTCCCATGCCTCCACCTCAGGCGGCAGTTGCGGAGGAGCTTGTCGGCCCTCCCCCTCCAGTTACGGAGGAGGAGATGGGGAGGGCGTTTGAGCGCCTCCGCAACAGGCGGAGAGCGCCCGGCCCTGATGGGGTCCCGGGCCGGGTGCTCGCCCTCTCGATGGGCCATTTGGGGGGGTGGTTTCGGGAGCTGCTCAGTCAGTGCTTGTTGGCTGGGCGGTTCCCGAAGCCCTGGAAGCGGGGGCGGCTGTGCCTTATTTTGAAGGAAGGCCGCCCCTCGGACTGCGCGTCTGCATATCGGCCCCTCGTGCTGCTGGACGACACCGGGAAGGTGCTTGAGAGAATTATTTCCTCCCGGGTCGTTCAGCACCTGGAGGAGGCGGGGCCGAATTTAGCGGGCGCGCAGTACGGCTTCCGGGCAGGGCGTTCCACTATAGACGCCCTGACCCTCCTGAAGTCGCTGTCCGCGGAGGCGACCTCCCAGGGGGAGAGGGTCCTGGCGGTGTTCCTAGACATCGCCAATGCCTTCAACAGCCTGCCGCACGCAATTATTAGAGAGGCACTCCGATATTTTAGGGTGCCTCCTTACTTGCGGCGGCTGTTGGAGGCGTATCTGGAGGACAGGGAGGTCGCCTATGCGGACAGCGAAGGAAGAATGGTTCGGCGGAACACAGGGTGTGGGGTTCCACAGGGGTCGGCTTTGGGCCCACTCCTGTGGAATCTGGGCTACGACTGGGTGCTCCGCGGCGCGCTCCCCATCGGAGCGTGCATTATATGTTACGCGGATGACACCCTAGTCGTAGCCCGGGGCGGAGAATGGGAAAATCTGGTGCGCCTGGCCACGGTGGCCACAACCGCCGTGGTCGGGCGCATGCGTAGGTTGGACCTCAGGGTGGCTCTCGATAAAACCGAGGCCCTACTATTCCACGGGCCTCGGCGAGGGCCACCACCTGGGGCCCATTTAATTGTAGATGGCGCCCGTATCCGGGTGGGGACCCGGATGAAGTATCTGGGCCTCACCCTGGACGGGCGCTGGCAGTTCGAGCCCCATCTCGAGGGGCTCGGACCGCGTATAGCAGGGGCGGCGGCGGCACTCGGCCGGTTGCTCCCCAATATCGGGGGGCCAGGTGCCGGGTGCCGCCGACTATATATGGGAGTCGTGCGAGCGATGGCCGTCTACGGGGCCCCGGTGTGGTCCGATGCCCTCGGTGCCGCTAATGTGCGGGCGCTGCGCGCTGCGCAGCGCATTGTGGCACTGAGGGCTATCAGGGGATACCGCACCGTGTCCTCGGCGGCGGCCTTCACGCTCGCCGGCTCCCTGCCCTGGGAACTGGAGGTGGGGGTTCTTGCCGCCGTGTACGAATTCACGGCGGCAAGGAAACGCTTGGGGGACTCTCCGGCTCCCAGGGAGATAGAGGGAAAGAGGCGAGAGGGGAGGGAGACAGCAATAGAGTGGTGGCGGCAGGATCTGGCGGACGCGCGTTACGGGCGGTATACGGTGGACGCCGTCCGCCCGGTCCTGCCGCAGTGGTTAAATAGAGAGTGGGGCTCCCTGACGTTCCGGCTGGTGCAGGTGCTGACCGGCCATGGTTGTTTTGGTTGGTACCTGCACCAGATCGCTCGCAGGGAGCCGACCGCCGCATGCCACGAGTGCGGCGCTGAGGAAGATACCGCGCAGCACACACTGTCTGAGTGTGCTGCGTGGGAGGTGCAGCGCCGTACTCTGGCTGCGGCGGTGGGAGGAAATCTGTCGCTGCCGGGCGTGGTTGCGGCCATGCTCGGCAGCGAAGACGCCTGGAGGGCGATGGCCTCTTTCTGCGAGGATGTAATCTCGCAGAAGGAGGCGGCGGAGAGGGCCCGAGAGGCGGACCCTCTCAGTGGCCGTCTCCGCCAAAGGAGGGCCGGTGGAAGGAGGCGGCGATTTGCTCTCCTCCTTCCACCTCCGTAGCCGGACCTGAGGGGATGGGTCGGGGGGCCCATCTCCTCATTGCACAGGTTCGACGGACGAGGGGAGGTAGCTGGTCGTGTACCCAGTGTACCTCCCTATAAGGACGGAGCCCGGCGGCCATCTTTCGCCGGGCTGACCGCTGGGGGCGGCATGGTGATAGCTCAGTTCGGTCCCATGCCGCCCCAACTTAAAGCGGTGGCCGGTACACCGTGGGGTTTTAGTCCGTGCGAGTCGGACATAACCCATTCTCTCCCCCGGGAGGATGGGTATCCATAAGGGATTTCCCCACGTTAATAAAAAAAAAAAAAAAAAAGTAGTCCGATTCGAGATACATGTATAAGTTCGTGAAGCATACATGCTTGGTGCACGTGTATGTTTCACGAATTCATATATGTATGAAATAATAGTTAGCTTAGTTAGACTAGGGATATTTGGTTACAGCCCTAGCCGAGGCGCACCGTGCGCCCTTGTGCTGGTTGCCTATGTAAAATCGGGTGAGTGCCCTAAGAGCTCCCCTTAATAGTCCGGTGAAACTGTAGAGGCCTTGACGGGTCAACAGTGTAGTAGTCAGTTTGAAAAAAAAAATTGCCCTGCCATGATAATAAAAAAATATATACATCTGTGCATGAAATGTTTAAGGTAAGTAATGTATTTAATTTGATAAAGATTAATACTGTATCCGTCTAAATAGCCTTCCAATAACCTCATTATATGTGACCATATTTAAAAGATAGATGGCTATAGTAAGCTATCCTAAAAAGATAGGTATATGCCATTGCAGACTTTTTTGTAGATCTATAAAAGAGAAATATCTCAGTATGCATTGTTTTGTTATATCTCAAAGGGATTAGGCAGCGTTTTCGACGAAAGCTCTCAGGCGGCTTGATTTTTTCCGATTCTTTCAACTATTATCATTATATTTCAACCAATTTACAGAGAAATCTTGACAAATTATATACTTACACCTTCCTCATGTATTGTGTATTCCCCGTTCTCTATCAATTGGTGAAGACATTACAAGGCGTTCAGTAATTTTTGAGTTTATCGCGAGCAATCAGACAGACGCGGCGGACGACTTAGTTTTATAATATGTTATGATTTTTTTAATGCTTGTTTGAGTTTTATAGTGTCCTAATTTGAATATATATTACCAAGCGTCTCTGGTTATATTTTGATAAGTGTTCTAGAGAAAATTAATTCATGTATGTTAATTGTCACTGTGTTTATTTTAATTTAACAATTTTGCTACAGATGTTTTTTTATAAAGGTTCACAAATGCGACTTTAATTTTTTTTCCCAGTCTGTATGCCTAGATTTAACTCAAATACGGCTGCATCTATTCTTATGCAATTTTGTACACGGGAACTTTATGTTACAGTTCAATAGATACGGTACTGGAAGTATCAAAAATCTTGTAGAAATCGTAAAAACAATGACACTTTTTTTATTCTGAAGCAAATCCTAGGAAAATTTGTACATCAATATATATGTTATTGAGAAATTAATGAGCTATAAGAATTATTAATTTACTGGTTTTGAAAATAGCGAAAAAAAATTACACAATTTTTTTTTTCAATATGTACTTTTCTAAAAAAAACTGTAAATTTGTTCTTTTCTGTATTCCTGACAACGTATATGTCTAAGTTCACGATGATCGGTTGAAGCGTAACAAACAGACAAATTAATGTTCACATTTAAAATATTGCTTAGGAGATTATTCGAAAACGGATAGCTTATTAAAATTATCAGTAATACTTTTTGGAATCCTATAATATTTTAATAAAGTAAAATAGCGTGTCGCAAATAAGTATCACATATAACGCGTATAAAGCCGCAGGCAGATATTAGTGTAATATTTTAGAAAGGAAAATGTACATATATTTCACATCAAAACTTGTTCTAAAATACAATCGAAATAGATAAGAAAAAACAAATATCGCTTGTAAAATAAAACACAGGTTTTTTGCTAATTGAACTATTTTCAATTTTGTATGTTTTCTTAAACAGTTAAATATTTACGCAACACAATATATTAACGATGAACATATAACATACTAGAAGAGATATTACAAACGGAATTCACTGAACTTACTGGTAGAGATAGTCATCATAACGAATAACTAATAGTGTTCTTTTTTAATACTTTGCAGGTTTGAGTGTTTGACCCGAGGTTAAATTACAATATTGTCTAAGATGGTAACCACTCTAAGCCTGGGCACTGGCTCCAAGTGCATCTGCTGGAACACACCTATGGGGGCTTGGCTATAAACTTTCTATTTCAGAGTGATTAGCTAGCCAGGCCGGCTTAAAAAACACCCTTTATTTTCATCTTAATGTGTTACTTCACCGAAAGTTACTGCTCATTCGGAAGAATTCGAACCTATGCCCATCGATAATGTATAAGGTGTAAACAAGTAAGCGTTATGCATTTACTAATATGCGAGAAAGGAGAGCAGATAACGCGACACTGACTGTCAGAAATAACGAATATTTATTGTTACAGACTGCAGCGTGAAACAAGACAGCAAATTATTCAACAGCAAAATAATTGACAACAGTATATATACATTTATAATAACGTTTGTTATTCAATAATACAATATCGTCTCCCATTACTGTTGTATAAGCCTTCACTACCGTTTATACTTACGAATAGGAGCAGGTGCCGAGCGACTTTCCAAATATAAATGTTTAAGAACTATGACATAGTTACTAATATTATAAGCAGACACCGTGTCGTATCTAGTATATTAAAACTTCATGTTATTACTGATTGAGCATATAAACTTCACTTTTGCTTTATATTGACGATCAATCTATTTTGTTTACTTCAATCATTACTAAGAACAGCACTAGACTAACTTTCAGCGTTTGAGTGATCATCTCAGTATAGGAAGAGTTTGAGCACGTTAAATTGAAAAAACGTTGTCTTATTGATAATTTGTAGGGAGATTCTCGGACGGTTTGATCATCACATTTCGTACTATATTGAATTCATATCCATGTCATATCGCGAGAAATATCATCAAAATTACCATGAGGAAAATAATTAATAAAGCTTAATAATTAAAAAACAGGGTCACGATAAAATAACCTACGTACCATGCCCATTGATAACACGAGCCACGAAATAAATGATCTTGTGCCTACTGATGTGATATGTTAATGTCATCTGAAGGTTAAAGAAGTTCATGGCAGCCAGTTAAATAAATAAAGTTATCATTTATAGATTAAAAATAAAATAATTGGAATTAAAGCTCTAGGTCTGAAGGGACCGAGTGTACACACAGTTGCGAGGTGTTAGGGGTACTTGACTAGGTCGGAACACCATGGCCATGATGGTAACATTGTCTTTTTTCACTCTGTCGAGTTTCGGTGTCAGCCCATGGACCATTACACAACAGCGGAGCGGTTTTGAAGCCGGCATGTTTTTGAATGGCTTGCTGTTGTAGGCCCGACATAATTTAATTCGCTAGGTATCCCAAAAATCATTAATTGTCCTCTTGTCTTCTCGTTGTATAAATCGTTGTTTTGTTTGTCATCGTATTGGTCAAAAACCAGGTGTCGAGTAGGTTGATAAGATTTTCCTAAATAACTATTGTTTGTGGAACTTCTCTAGATTTCTTAGTCTCTTATTTTAAAAATTGCTCTCAAAGAGTAAGTGTAGATGAAACGGCATCTGCTTTAGCTTGAATTTGCGTTCCACGGAACTCTATTTAAGGCCCTTTTTGCTTCTGGCGTATATAAATGATCTGCAGTTCATTCGTGTTATATGGATCCGAGTGCTGAGTTACGAAAGATGATGAGGATGATACATGATCCGCAGCTCATGGTTACCCACTGAGTTGACATGGATCTCCTTGCAGACGACACTTCGCTTAAAACAGAACTGAACTGAAGATTCAGAGGCCAGGTATCTAAATAATATTTGAAATAAAAATTCTGATCGGTTTGAATTTCATAACTTATTGCTATAGAAAGGCAAATAAAAGGCAATAAATTTGTCTTCCTAAATGTTCCACATGTTAATAGTAGAATTAAGATCAAAGGGAATTTAGAACGATTAGTTGACAGTACTGTGTTTTTGGATGTCACAGTTAAAGTTACATTACAATAGGGGTCCTAACATTTAAAAAATGGCGGAAATATTGATTTCTGCTGTATTCGCAGTACGCAAGATTAGCCAGTTAACAGATATTGCCACTGCTAAATGTGTCTACTTCGCTTACTTGACAAGCTTAATATCTTATGTTTTTTTACTATATCGACTACTTCTGAGGTATACACCAAATGTATATAACAAAAACCTGAGTGTATTATTTTCGAAACCTATAATAGCGTTGACGTTGATAAGCGCCTTCTGAGGGACTAAATCGAATAGATTATTTTTGGTTCTGATTTATATTTGCATCAAGCAAAAAGCAGTACACAATGGTGTATAAAGGATGACCGTGAGATTAGGTCAAGCCGTTTCAGACTCAGTTCTTTAACAGATAAAATTTTCTGTAAAAAGCGCCTAGTAAAATTTTAAAGGCAAGAATTTTTGCTATTCCTTTTAATGAAGTACAATGAAGACGACGGTAGATACTGAAACTGAAAGTTCAAATTTCGATTGCTTACAAGAAATTATTATTAATTATTAAAGATAAGATATTTTGAACTATGAAAGTACATGAGTGAAATTATACCAGAACTTATAAAATTCAATAAATATCTTCACTATAATTATATTATGTCTTTTAATAATAATAGATAAGTAAATGCCTAAATAATCCCTTTTTAAATGTAATTAAATCTGTATAAGATATATATAAATATTTTTTGAATTACTACAAATTATCGGTTTTAATGACATTTATCTCATAAAAATCCTATCTTTATTACAACTTGAGGGTTTGCAGAAAATAGATCTGTTCAAACTCTACTTATGACCTAATTATTCTATCAGAATTTTGAATCACTTTCCATTCTCAAAACTTGATTGTTTTCTCATAGTTTCTTTTAATGTTAATTTACGCAACCTTTTCCACACCAAGAAATATTTATCCTACTCTCTATTGAATTTAATACTGACTTCAGTTGTAAATCTCTTGGTAATCAATGTTTTGATGGTTATTTTAGCACCTGAACGTTTACATTCATAAGTTATTTATTTTGTGAAGATGTAAAGATAATATGCTTCCTGCTTTACTATTCTTTCTTCTTACTTTATATCACCTAAGCAGAGTCAGCATAAATGTTTCCATATTCTGCTCTCTTTTATCAGCTGTACTCATGGTATTCATACCTATCATCATTCTCCACACAATTCATATATTCCTTCGTCGATTTTCGTATATTTTATATACATCCACCTTCATACTTTAATACTATATATAAACAATATTACTTGTACAATAGTTATGTACACGCGTTAGAAGCTATACTTCTTTGGCGTAACAAGATAAAAATCTTTTACAAAACTTTTATCTTTCGCCTTATTCTACGTTTGTAGAAAAAACGACACTAACAATAAAAAAAAGGTATTTAATACATACATACTTTTTTTGAATAAAATGTTGACTATAGCTAACTTCAGGGTGTCGGTTTTTCGTAACGGCGTGCGCGCGCATCGTAAAAAATTACTCTCATCATTTTTCCCTAACGCGCCAAAAGAAGTATAACTTCAAACATGTCGCTTTACACAAGGTCGTAGAATTAAAGCTAACTAAATTATATCAATGATTTATCAAAGGTAGGGCGTGAACAAAAATCTATGTCATAGATGTCACACATCATTGCCCACGTGTGGACATTTCATCAAAATTACAACGCTATATCGATTAGACAATAACGTAGAATATAAAATCGTCATTTTTTTCTAAAACAGTTTTATAATAAGTGAAATAATTTCTTGACACGGCGTCTTCGATTGACGCGTAGTTTGTAAGCTATGACGGTGGAGTCTGATGATGTATAATCATCTTTCAACACTAAAATAAATTTACAGTCATGTAATGTATACGAAATATACATAGTCTGTAGAAAGCGACTATATTAATAAATGAAACAGGCCCCTTGATATATTAAATAGCACAAATAATATATTAGTATATAAATATATTTCTAAATATGAAACGTCAAAAACAAAACAACAAATCCAGTAATCCTCTTAAACTCTAATATTTTTCAATTATTTAGCAAACGCTGTCTCTTCGTTAATGTGTACAGTACTTTATTAAATCTATAACAGAGTTGATACATCTTCTTACCGTTTAGTTCCTGCCATAAAAAAATGTTAAAAAAACCGTAGAGACTCCATTGCGAGTACGAAATTTGTATAAATATCTTATTACGATTACGATCTCTTACGATTACCATTATTATAAAGAAAGGAAAATCCTCTCTATACATATATGAGCTCATTTAGTTTATCCAGTTTAACAGTATTGATAGAAAAGCGGGTAATCCAATGAGTTCTAAGTCAAATAAATTGATTCGTACAAGCAAATATAACGGTGTAACAAATTGTGTTAATTACCCACGCCTTAGAACTACTATGTGATTATAATCCTCTTCTATATCTTCTATTTAACATTTTATTTACTTTAATGTCCAGAATAGCACTATCTTCGGCCGTATTTTTTAAACTGATTATGCTATTGGCCTGAGAAGTCTCTACAGCTTCATCGGACTACTAAGGACTAAGGGGAACGCTTAACGCTCTCACCCGATTTTATATTGGCAATCAGCTCAAAGGGGCACGGTGCGCCTCAGTTTGAACTGTTGCCTAAGTTCGCGAATCTAACTAAGCTAAACTAAACTAACTATACAGACATATGGGAATTTGTGAGATACACATGTGTTATTATAATCCACGATCTCAAATATGTATTTTGGAACAGACAACTAAGCTAAACTAAATTAACTCAGTTCGAATAAGGGGGAAAAATATAATCCTTTCACTATGTGTATTTACTTGTGTGTATGTGCACGTATGTGTGGGTGATCTGTGTTGTGTTGTTAGATTCATGATTGAAAATTACAGTGACACTGTATCGCGCAGTCTTGGGTACCGTAACATAGCGCTCGCCTATTTATCAGATAAATACGAGAAGCGACAACCTCTTGAATACATATCTATTTACAATGTATGTCTATTTACAATAGTTCCTCATGTGCGTGTTCCGTTATGAGTCATATCGTTGACTTATCTATTACTATGAGTATGTGCTAGATTGTTGCAAAAATTTTTTCAGTGTGCCGAAAAAGTACATTTTTTGTAGAGACCCCAATAAAATTTGTCATTATTTTGATATTGAATTAAATTTTTATACTGTATAGATTTTACCATTTCAACATAATCTCACTTGATGTTAAATGACGTTGCGGTCTATAATGGTAAATACATTAAAGTTAGATGGGGATTAGCTCTTAGGGGCAGTTGCCGAAACACAACTACAGGTGTCTGGCGACAGATTTTAAAGTTAAGGGTGGGAGCTAGCCAGGCGGACTTAGAAACTTTACTTTACTTATTTGTTATTTAGAAATATTATATCATGTGTATGTGTTATATTAAAATAATGCGCTCTTATGAAAGACAGAGCAACTGCAGCATGCTAGGACGATATTGAGAATATCCATGATCTAATTTCCTTGGGATAAAATAAAGCTAAATATTATTGTCGAAGTTAATTCTAACATCAAACGCTTTCATTAGAAGCCTAATTAAATATAATTACTATAAGCTGAAATTAAATAAAAAAAACACTGGCTAAGGTATCTCTATGCATTCAAAAACATTTTAAAGTCAAGGAGTGTCCCTCCACGGGTGAATAGCGCTCATTCTGGAACGAAAAGCGTCTGCAAGCGACCGTCACAGTCAGTCACAATATGTCCTTAGCGGAAGGCGTCTCCGACATAGAACAGACAAAGCAAGAAGAAGACAGCACCACACCAGTTACACCAGTTAAGAAGAGCACTGATAATAATCGACAGGTAAAGATCTTTTATTTATCTTTAAAATGTTATGCTTATTTTACTCTTTTTGAATTGTTTTTGTTTTTAATTTAAAGTTTGTTGTTATTAAATCATTAATCTACATTAGAGTATAAACTAACTCTGTTTGTTGTCTTTCTCTGAATCGATCGCAATACAATTTGGCACAGAAATAATTTGGAAAATGAACATAGAGATAGATGTAGGTGCGGTAAAAGCAAATTGTATCCAACAATAAGGCATGTTCGGATTGTAAAATGTAGTACGGTGAATCTGTAGAGGCCAAAAGAGCCAACAGGGGTTATGTCAGTTCGAAAAAATGTAGTAACGTAGTAGTAAGTAATACATCGTGTCGTTTTAATAAATATTGAAAGTCTGGTATGCTTAATGGCCAATTGAAAAGCTTCAAGACGAAAATTCATACTAAACACGTATAGGTGTGTTCCGAAAGTGGCACTTGAAAGCCAGTGATTTGGGGATTAGTGTGTTAGAATCTATAATCAAATAAACCCCTGTGACAATGTTTTCAAAACGTTTAGTTTATATTCAGCTCTCTTGACTTAATTTGAGATTCTATTATCTACCAATACTGACGATATAAAACTTATATAAAATTAAAGCTAGGTTATATTGAAAGACGAATTTATGAATTATATGTCTCATTATGTACGGGCTTTCCCAAAATAATATTAAGCCTCTCCTAAATTAATGCAAGACTGCGAGAGCACCTTTTAACGCAATTTCTCTGTCCGGGTAAATTCTCGTAGTAAATAATGAAAACTATTAGTTAGCAGACAGATTTCATTTAGAGGAGCGGTTTTCATAGAAATATACTTAGGTATTTGACGTGACCGTAGCCGCCTAATTACTGCAATGAGTTCTTCCTTAGAGAGCTAGGCGTTAACAAACTCGGAAGTGAAGTAACAATACAATTTTTAACATATGTAATGGTGGTAACGTGGTCCCTTGCGAATAATTCACTCCTGTCGATGTTTCCACATTTCATTTCTCATCTATCATTTGTACGGTGCCAGTGTGAAGAACAATGTCAGTAACATATTATTAATACTAAAATCATGGAATATCACTTTTGTTTATTGTAGTTCTAATCAAACCGAATAAGCAATTGTCAAATTTTGTAGAGCGGCGGTAATTTTATTCTGATTGCCGTAGTCACCACACAACTTCACTACAAAATATTACACTCCCCCTGGTTCGGCCTTATAAATAAATTTAATAGCTGCGCTCCAGATAATGAGATGTGTGACTGGCCTGCATCTCATTGATCGAATACGGAGTATGCAGACGCTTTAGTAACGCTGTCATTTTGACCAAAAAAAGAAGAAATTAAAAATAAATGTCACAATTAAAAAATTATAAAATCAATGTCACCGCAGATATATGTTTCCGCTTTATTATTAGAACTATAAAAAATTGTTGACACCGCTCATATATATACCGCTATTATCTTGGTACCGTTTGTACTCATAACGACGCCGCTATCGCTCATCCTAAGAGTGAGATCCTGAGACGCCGCTGCTCCGTACATGGTGCTGAGTTTGCAGGTTAGTGCACGCTTTTTATTTGGGGTCTTTGTTATTATATTTATTTATAGGCAAGACCACCTACCGCTCTACGCTCTTTCTCTTCATTTTACGCATTTTTATACCTTTTTATTTTCACCGCACCCCTCCTGGTGGGACCTATTTACACGGTCCCACCAGCCCCTCCATTTGGTCCTTTCGAGCCTGGGATACATTCCAGCTTCATATAATATAATATTCATCCCGCTATAACTAATAATTCTATTGCCGTTACATATTTATGTACGACTGCCCGCTACTATCATACACCTTTTTATTAAATCTTTCTTTATAAATTTGCTCTATACAAAACATTATAATGGCTCCTAATAAGTCTGAATTAGAACTCAATCAGCTTATTGCTAAAAAAGAAGCTATTTTCCAAAGAATGAATCATTTATTTGTATCATCAAAAAATATTTCTAGTTACGATATACTCTCAAATGAGTTATTTTTAGCACAATCTGAATCTATTACGGAATTGTACAACAAGTTTGAAACAATGCTTGATCATATTAATGAATTACAGTTTAAAATTAATAATACTCCGCCAGACTACTCGTGTTTAAATTCAATTGAGGATTTGTATTCGAGTATTAAGTACAAACGTAATCTCATACTAGCGAATAACAAAACATTTACTTCTGATCAGAAAAAGACTTCTGTTAAATTACCACCTATCCAGTTACCGTCATTCGATGGCAATATGGACAACTGGCCAATATTTTATGAAATATTTCGTAGCAATGTGCATTTGAATACCAATCTGACAGATGCGCAACGTGTGCAGTATTTAATTAGCAAATTAACTCAGGATGCTTTAAAATTAACAGCAGGTATTGTTCCTTCAGGCGATACTTATAACATTATTTGGGATAGTCTTGTCAAAAAATACCAAGACAAACGTAGTTTAGGTGTTCACTATCTCAACAACATTCTGGACATTAAAAGTTGCGTCGGTACTGCCGGTAGTTTAAATACATTTATTGAAAAGTATTCCGCTTCTGTCGCTGCATTAAAACTATTAGATATTCCGGACCTATTAGATTTTGTCTTATTACATTTTGGTTTGAGAAAAGTTGATTCCCAAACACTGCAACAATTTGAGAATAGTGTTAGTGGAAAAGAACTACCTTCGTATAAGGAATTTATCTCCTTCATTCAAGGTTACGTTAAAATACTTGAACGGTCACATACTCATAATTCTCATGCCAAACCGCGTGCAAAGTCTAGTATATCTAATACTCGTAATATACAAAATAATAATCGTTCTTTTCAATCTTTCGTGTCTAGTAACGAACCCGCTTCTGTAATACGCTGCCAGCTCTGCCACAACGGTGAGCATCAGCTATATCATTGTTTAGTATTTAAAAAGATGAACACCCCGCAAGCTCGTTTTGAATTTATTAAATCAAAACGCGGCTGTGTTAATTGTTTAAGTTTATCTCACTCATTAAGTAAATGCAAATCGCGTAATTGTTGTAAAATTTGTAAAAAACAACATCATTCCTTATTACATTTTTCAAGTGATAAGAATAATTCTCCGCGCGAACAGCCTCCGCCTTCGGTGCCGGTTCGAACCTCTGCCGTCCATATAGCGGCCGAGCCCGCGAATTCAACCGTAAATATGTTGCCGAACAATGCTACTCACTCTGTTTCATTTAGCGCTGGCGATCGTTCACAGAATAAAAGAACGATTCTGTTAGCAACTGCACAAACCTATGCGTATTGCAATAACCAAGATAAGATCGTAGTCAGATGCTTAATAGATAACGGGTCTCAAAATAATTTAGTTACTATGGATTGTTGTAAACGTTTGAACATACCTATAATTAAATTAAATAATTCGTTTTTGCAAGGTGTTGGTATGACCTCACGACCTGTACACGGTTTTATCAACTTTACGATAGAATCTCGCATGAATCCTTATAATAAATATTATATTCATGCTTTAGTAGTGGATTGTATAACCGATAAACTTCCAGCCAATTTTATTGAATTAAACGACGACATGTCATACTTAAATACTTTACCGCTTGCCGATTTAACTTGGAACATACCGGGCGAAATCGACGTTATTCTCGGTGCACAACTATTTCCGTATATTTATTTGGGAGATAGGGTTGATTCAGGTAATCGTGCGCCGCCCGCCATATTGACTAGCTTCGGTTATGTACTTATGGGAGACATTCCAAGTCAGTGTGACGCGACTCCTAGTACTTCGTTCAACGCGCTTACGAACAGTGATATAGAATCGGGTTTACAGAAATTCTTCGAGTTGGAAGATATTCCTTCTCAACGCTTTATTAGTCCGGATGAATTAGACTGCGAAAATATTTTTGATTCTTCAGTTTTATTTAAAAACGGTCGATATTTTGTCGATTTACCTTTCTCGCGAAGCCCGTCTTTGTTGGGCAATTCTCGCGCGGTGGCGCATCGTCGACTGCTTGCACTTGAGCGTAAATTCACGCGCGTGCCAACCCTACGCGAGAACTATAATAAAATAATTGCCGATTATATATCTCAAGAGTATTTATCAGAGGTACCCGATTCTGAATTGGCAGAAGAGGGCTACTATATACCTCATCACGCTGTTATTAGGTCGAACAAGAATACCACTCGGGTTGTGTTAGACGCTAGTGCGAAAACTCACTCAGGGTTGTCACTCAATGATGTTTTACACGTTGGACCTAATTTACAAACAGACTTGTTTTTATTATTGCTTGATTTTCGTACGTTTCCTATAGCTATAACCGCAGACATTAAACAAATGTTTTTACGTATCGGAGTAAATGAACATCACCGCAAATATTTACGAATTTTATTTCGCTTCAATAAAAATGAACCTATACGTACTTTTAATTTTAACCGCGTTCCTTTCGGATTAAAGCCTAGTCCTTATCTAGCTATGCGCATATTACGTAAACTAGCATGTGAACATAGCGACCGCTTTCCTGAAGTTTCTAAATTGATAGAAACTCATTTTTTTATGGACAACTTTGTCTACTCTGTTCCTGATGAACCGATTGTAATGAGATTATCTCGTGATTTAATTAATTTATTTAAAGTAGTTTCTTTCGACCTTAAAAAGTGGACTGTAATTACTCAAATAGAATGTCTTCTAAACTCTCGACCACTTAGCGTTTTATCATCAGATCCACATCCGGATGTGCTCACGCCATCACATTTTTTAATGTCCAGTCCGCTTAAATACTTACCTTCTTCTGAACTGTCAGAAGAACGTATGAACTTAACAAATCGCAAAAAATTGTTAGATCAACTCGTATTATCATACTGGAAAAGATGGCGTACTGAATACTTGCACACGCTGCAAGTTCGTCAGAAATGGTGCACACCCGATCGATCTATAGAGGTTGGTACTGTCGTTCTCTTAGGTCAAGATAATGTACCGCCTTTAACCTGGCCACTAGGTATTATAACTGAGGTTTTTCCTGGATCGGATGGCATAGTTCGAGTTGCTTCAGTCAGAACCGCGTCAGGTATATATAAACGTCCTGTCACTAAGTTGTATCCTTTACCGACCCAATAGAATAACGTTTAATTTATTAAAACTCTAGTTTTATCTAAACACATTTTAGTTTAACCTAGAATTAATTGAATTTTTGTTTTTTAAAATATGTATTTTACTTTAGACCGCTATTAATGTTATAATAAATTGTTTCAAACTGCTGTCAACCGTTCTTCTATATTCTTCTTTCCACCGCTATACTCACAAAACTTCACCGCATAAAGCATCTCTACCTTCATAATTCTTTTGAAAGTTCTTTGAACTTTCAACGCGGGGAGCATGGTTCGGCCTTATAAATAAATTTAATAGCTGCGCTCCAGATAATGAGATGTGTGACTGGCCTGCATCTCATTGATCGAATACGGAGTATGCAGACGCTTTAGTAACGCTGTCATTTTGACCAAAAAAAGAAGAAATTAAAAATAAATGTCACAATTAAAAAATTATAAAATCAATGTCACCGCAGATATATGTTTCCGCTTTATTATTAGAACTATAAAAAATTGTTGACACCGCTCATATATATACCGCTATTATCTTGGTACCGTTTGTACTCATAACGACGCCGCTATCGCTCATCCTAAGAGTGAGATCCTGAGACGCCGCTGCTCCGTACATGGTGCTGAGTTTGCAGGTTAGTGCACGCTTTTTATTTGGGGTCTTTGTTATTATATTTATTTATAGGCAAGACCACCTACCGCTCTACGCTCTTTCTCTTCATTTTACGCATTTTTATACCTTTTTATTTTCACCGCACCCCTCCTGGTGGGACCTATTTACACGGTCCCACCAGCCCCTCCACCCCCGATTGCAAAACTATAATTAATTTGTAAAAAGATTTCGTTCTTTTCTCCAACGTTTTCTACGCAACAAATACTGCAATAGCTAGGAGTATAACACATGCGAAGCGAAACACAAGATTTATTAATGGCTTCAAACTTTAACTTATCATAATACTGAAGAGCTCTTAAAAAGTAAACTACACAAGCGCATTTTTAACGTGCCCATTCCAGCTGCTAAATTGTCTTTTGCACAAAGAATGCCTAGATTTCTAAGTCGACACGTTTACAATAAAGTCGCTAAAATCGAGGACGATTACAACTTCATACGTTGCTCACGTTACCATGTCAAAACTGACACCAAACGATGGCTTCTTAGCATTTCCTATGAACAGACCTACTTAAGATACTCTGTTAGCAACCATCCTATATACACACGTACACTCGTGATAATTATACATACACACACTTTCATACACATTTATGTAGTTTTTAATTAATTAATATAATCACTACCCACATAAAAAAAAAGAAATAAGAATTCTAATCGAGTCAGATCTCGTGTCGCCCCAACAGAAGCGGTGGATGTACACTGTGGGGTTTTAGTGAGTAGGAGTCTGACTATACCCAACTTCTCCCCTGGGAGGGTGGCGTGTCTACGATGGATTTCCCCACGAAAAAAAAAAAAAATTCTAATCGAGTCAACTCTTGAAATCACCAGAAAACTACAAACAACGATTTAATCTAACAATCTATAATGTTTTCACTAAACTACTTATGTTACGGGCAAAATAATAGGCACATATGTTTGTAAAATGGTTACCATTATAATTGTATAATAAAATATAATTGAACTTACAGACAAACAGTAAATTTATACACATCAGTGCACATAGAAGAAAAAACATCAGTCATTTAAAGAAATATTTCTCCGTTAAAGTTGGTTTTTGGAACTACAAGTTTTAGTGTTAATTCTGTTATTTTAGTAGTTGTTTTAGTGTGAATAAGTCACTTACATTATATTTAACATCAGATGAAGATTATTTGAACATTCAGAAATACGTTTCTCCATCACATACCAATTGCCAGCAATCACGTATCTTATTGGTCACCGCGAACACTAAACTAAGACGACGTAATTAAAATTTTATTGTTGAGAAAGATTAAGGTCGCCGCACCACTATCGGCAAATACAAAGAACGGTAATAGTGTCTCCGATTAATTTAACCTTCAGTTAACTATCGAAGTACGTTTTAAACAATTAATGGTAGCGACAGTTCGAACCGTATTTGGTTTTATAAACGAATTGGGGCAATTGGATGTGGATTAATGGATACTGTCCGCCCACATCGTATTGAGGCGTAATTATATGCCTTTATATAGTTTATTGTGGTGGGTGGAATGCTTGCTTTTTGGGATGATTGTCTTTTTTTATTGTTTTATTTTTACGATGCGGCTAGTAAAGAAATTATGCGGGTGTGGAAAGAAAGTTATTTAACGGAATATTTTTTTGTACTAGAAATAATAGGTAGCCTTACGAAAATTAAAAAAAAATATAGTACTGTTTGTTTCATTTCGAATTGACGTTCGATCAAAAGTATAACAACGGCAGTATGCAATAAATTCAGACAGTACACGTAGTTCTCCTAGTTTTTTATGCCTAAGCAAATCTCTATAACAAACTTTTCACGTTTATTGGAACCTTACAGGCTGCCGCTCTTAACTAACCCCTGTAGATACAGTGTTTAAGTTGAAATATAGAATCAATTTTTCTCTCACTGTCCAGCTGAACCCAAATAAACTGTAACATATATTAAAAAAATCGTGCCCCAACAATCATGCCAACCGGAAATCAAGAACAATACTTATAGTACAATTAACTTTTAGTACGGAAGGGTATATACAAGCGAAGATATTTTGAGTTGAGCACGCGCACTCGAACTGCGATCGACCGTGACGCAGTAAATTACGAACCATTACGGTTATAAATTTATTTACTATTGTATTCTAATGCATTTTTTCATAAGCAAATCCTATTATACAGCTAACAGAAACGCAAATTATACAATAAAGATGCTGTAGAAGATACTTTGATAAGGAACATCAGATACTGGGTCGAGAGAAAATCGCGTCTACATGTCGCCATACGTATCGACGTAAGCGTTAGATTTTTTTTTATAGTGGAGAAATCCTACACTGGGTACCCTTCCAATATCGGGGGATAGTGAGAGGGTTATGCCGGACTCTTACCGGCTAATATTCCGCTTGCCGCTCGGCGCGTTAGTGTGGACCAGGGTGCAGGTTCTCGATGAACATACTGCCATTACCCTGGCCACGGGCTTGGGTCATCCGTAGATGGTCGAACTGGGACCTCATCTCATGAAGAGACTACATCTCTTCTCCAGCTTCTTTTAAAGCAGCGGCTTATCTGTGCTTTTTCGCTACGGGTTCTCCCTTACATTGCAACGGACGCCCCCAGATCCGTAACCGTTACATTTGTTTTAAACGCCATCTACTCAGTGCTCCTTTGTATGTTGTCAGAAAAAAATATTTTAACGCCATCTAGATTATCTTTCTTTTTGTTGAAAATTTTTGTTGTTGGAGATACCACCGTCACACCTATTCGTACCGTAAATAGTAGCGCTAGCAGTACTGTTTCCAAGCGAAGGGTTTGGTTAACATTGCTCACTGAAAAACGTGGCGTTTCAATTGTTCTCAGAAGTAGGGTTGCGATGATTTTCGGAATGTTTTTACGAGTATATATAAATATTTTGTAGTGAACACTTTTCTACAGAACAATAACATAAACTACTACAGTTGAATAATCTAGTGATATTTTTCTTTGAAACGTTAATTAATGCACTTTATTAAGTTGATGACATGCTAAATTAGGAACGGGGCTATCTTAATTTGACTAATAAAATACATTTATTTAAATGTTCTTAAAAGAGCATTACTAATTTCAAGGAGGTATTACAAAATGTCTAGCCATATACATGTAAAGAGGTCTCGGTACATCTTGATTACCTACAAATGTGGGGTCTAATAACAGAGGCGGTAAAGTACACACAGCACAATTTCAAGTAATTTGTTAAAAAAATACAAAACGACCTAAGGTAGAATTACTCAATACTATGGTGAGAAAATCAATGTTGCCATTATATACGTTTTGCAGCCTTTGTTATCAAGCCCCTGATATTTATTTATAAAGGTAATAATTATGATCTGTTTAACAGATGTCAGATTCATACATGTGGAAAGAACAGATCCACACTCTGATGAAGGGCGGAGAGAGCGAGTCCGATATATCGGACTCAGAGCACTTCCTCACAAAAGGTGCCTTCCTTCTAACCCCCTCCCACGGCCTCAGCATGGAGAAAGCCTCCACAATTTGTGAAAAGATGGAGTTTAAGGGTTGTTTCTCACTCACGAAGACAGCCACTGGAATCCTTTTTAAGTTTTCCAGTGTTGATGATTACCAGATGGTTTTCAAGAAAGGTTTTCATAAAGTCACCGGATCTCGATTCTATAGGAAGGTAATTGCATATTTTTCCTTAAAGCTTTATTTTAGAGGTCCCATAACTTTGTTACTAACAGTCCCGTTTTATTCACGGTTTGTAAAAATAAGAAAAGGACTAACAATTCTGGATATTCCAAGTTACTCCTCTACGATAATGTTCACATACATCTTTCTTAACCAATTACTTGTCCATTAAATTTGTTATTTTGTTGTAGTAGTTTCTATGTTTTGGTTTTATTTGATAGGCTTATTTTTTGCTTCATCTGTGATCTCTCTTCGCCCTTCATCATCATTCATATTTCATTTAACTTCATGACCAGCTTGTTAAACACCATATTTCATTATTTCTAAATGTTTTGTTTCATTTTCAACAAAAGTTAAAATTTGTTTATGATATGCATAATATATATTATTAAGTTTCAATTATTCGGCTCCAGTTTGCATTTAATAATAATTCTCATATATCTTCTTAGGATTTCTTCTGCGTTACCCAAGCATGTTTCGTTTTCAGATCGCAATCCCGTGTAGACCTCAGAAGACCTTTACTATCTATGTCTACGACATCCCTGATGAGGTACCCGAAGAAGATGTACGTCATGCACTTTATAAATTTTCCTCAGTTGTTGAAGTAGTCCGTCTGTACTTCTCTGGATCGAAGGATGATAACACTGGTTTGTAATTGTTTAATAAAAAACGATGAGTATTCTAATTTTATCAAGTAGTTAAGCCCATCTTGATCTTATTAGGAAAGCTGATAAAAGACATGAATTAAGATGTAGTCTTTTATACTGTACATAGTCAATAATTATCTTTACGCATTATGTCTATTAGATGTAGATTTGATGCCAACTTTTCTTGCATGCCATACACTTTACTAAAGTAAAAATATTCCGAATTATGGTAATGAGGTAGAATGTGACCAGAATTGCCAAAAACTTGAGATATTGACTCTTTTTAGCCCACGACGCATTGTTGAGCATTTTAAACGTATTCTAAATGAGTTGTTCTCAAGGCAACTATCGAAGATGTTTCTTATACGTTGGCTATTTACTGTTCTCAGATAAAGCCTAATTATTTCGTAGAATTTGTATAAAATTGTAGTTAATTTGATAGCTAGATTTTTCAATTCGTTTCCAGGCACATCTACTCCTAAACCTCTAGAAAAGAGTTCGTCTAGAGCTATAACAACGATCGATGGTGAGCTGGTCAGCAGCATGGTACCGAAAGAAGCCACTAGCGTCATCCGAGTCACCCTCGCAAACATCGAGGAAGCTAACATCTTGCTGCAGAACGGTCTTGATTTCTATGGAGCTACGTTCTTCCCCACCGAGCTGGGGACGCCTGCTCAGGCTGCTAAACTGATTAAACCTAGCAGGTAAGTTAATGGTTACCGGCAATACTTTGAGGTAATTGATGTTACATGGATTGATATAATTATAAAATATCTGAATTATCTGAGAGATCTAAAAATGTAACTAAGTTAATTTAACCGATTATTGTCCGTCTATTGTGGTACTATCAGGAGTGCCAAACTATTTCGCTAATAATTCTTTATTGTTGTTCGGTGATGAATAGTTTCGTGTTGCTCTCCAGGGTGTTGTTTAAAAACAGCGATTCATTGTATTTTTCTCCTCTTTATAAGTATTTCGCGTAATATTCATTCGTTCGTATTTATTATTGTGATGCTGATAGTTTACTATGTCTAGTAAGAGGTATCTTCTTGTAAGATACGGATTTACTGATAAGAGGGTTGTCCCATTAAAATATTTGAAAATCTATAAAATTGCTATTCTACGAAATAAATATATTGCAGTTACGTTTAAATCTGTTTGGACCCCGAAAACAATTATTATTTGCTTCAGAATAATCTGTAGTTTTAAATTCCGATTCAATTAGCACCACGTGTGTTTGTTTATGTGTTGCTTTAGTTCCTCTAAACTACGTGATAGAATTGGATATGGTTTTTACTATTTATTACATTTTTGAGAGTAAAGAAAGTTAATGTTTTTTTGGTCAAGTCGATATATCAAAATAATCTTCTACAAGATTACGCAGCAAAAAAAGATGTTGTGTATGTAAAAATACGAAGCTTTAATAAACCGTAAATATCGAGCGCCAGAAATGGATATAAATCACGTAGATACTTACAACACCATATTAGTATATAGCATTCGTGCGAAGCCGTGGCGAGACGTTAGTCTAAAATAAAATTGTATCATGCCTAGTCTATTATTACCTTCGCCAAAAACATCGGTTCTAATGTAATATTCATATACGTTCCTTATAAAATTAACAGTTGTAAGGATTAATTTTTATTAGGAAATCTTAATCTTAGAATAATATCTATGAAGGTTTGTGGAGTTCATTAATAGTAGATTAGATTAGGAACGGCAATGAATAGTAATACTAATTCAATGATATCTATTCGTATCTAAAATAAAAACTATGAATTAGTATTTATTGCCCAGAATTCACTTGGTCATTCATAATTTTTTAAAGTTTGAACGCTATTCATATGTTTTTGCCAAATGTGTACCTTTGTAGTTATTCTCTTCTATAACATCAACTGCGAGTGTAGAAATACACTATTAAGCATTATTGTTCCGTTAATACATAATGAGTGTTACATACAACTACTTTAGTGATAACCTCTACTCAAACCGTCTATCTGACTGCAGTGTTCTATTTTTACTAACATTCAGTATAAACGTAAACAATAAAAGTTGTATTTAATTTAATGTATTTGTGACATACATTATACACAAATTTTGCATTTCTGTGCTCCTTCTTTACATTAAAAGTAATTATGCTAACGTAAATCTCACAATCTTTTTGAAAAGGGTATAGATTATTTTGTCTTGAACGACAAGAAAGGCTATGTTTTATTGAAGTCACGAAAAACGAAACTTAAGTCTGTTTGTTTAACCTGCGTTATTATTGAGTTATACTTTTTGTTTTTGTGTTTACGGTATTTTGGAACGCTGTGTATCTTTGGATCAAGGGAGAATTTTTGTAGTTTCTTTAAGCTCATACCTACTGGTAACTAAGTAGTTCAAATAGAATAACAGTTGTCGAGGGACAATATTCGTTTGCAGAAGGAGGCGGCGGAGAGGGTCCGTGAGGAAAATCCTCTGAGTGACCCTCTCCGCCAACGCAGAGTTGGTGGGAGGGGGCGGCGTTTTGTCCGTCTCCTTCCACCTCCGTAGCCAAACCTGGGGGGATGGGTCGGGGGGCCCATCTCCCCATTGCACAGGTTCGGCTGACGAGGAGGGGGCGGCTGGTGTGTACCCAGCTTGCCCCCCATTATTAAGACGACGCCCGGCGGACACCTTCCGCTGGGCAAGCCGCTGAGGCGACATGGTGATAGCACTGCACGATCCCATGTCGCCTCAACCAAAGCGGCGGTCGGTACACCGTGGGGTTTTAGTGAGTAAGAGTCTCACACTACCCACTCTCTCCTCCGAGAGGGTGGCGTGTCCATGATGGATTTCCCCACGTTAATAAAAAAAAAAAAAAAGGGACAATATTCGTTGTCATCTTTCCTTTGGTAAAATGTCTGATCACGCTTTACTTGAAGAATTATAGGAAAAAGGAAAGAAGCTAAGTCGACATTCTAGTTTACATCTTCACGATACGCCAAAGATAGAATTTTATATTCTTGTCGAGATGTCTATACGTTTGGATTCGTTATGGAAATAAAAGTGTAGTAAATTTTGCAAATGTTCGGATTTCTAATAATTCTATTATATTTTAGGCAACAAATGTGTTTGTTCCCAGAGTGACGGGAGGAACCGTATCGGCCAGGGTGCGCGACCTCCTCCCAGTCTTCGATCAGCAAGGATTCGCCAAGTTCGCTCCACCAGCCTCAAGACTCGTTAAGCCTCGAACTAAGTAGGCAAACACTTGACATCCCGCAACATTAAAATCTTCGGCTAAGAAAAAGGTCTCGGAAAATGAACAATACTAAGCGATTAAAAATCATTTTACATGTTTCTGTACTAAATTGATAAATCCTACTAAATAAGTTAATTAAACTAGATTACTTAACCCTTTGGTATTTGCGGAAACTGTTAAGACTTAATGAAGTTGGAGAATATTTGACTAGCGTACCTATGATACGGAAGATATCATTGAGCAGGAGCAATAACTTTGAATGGAAATATTCCAGGATAGCATAATGATAGTGATTGCTAAGGCTTCAAGATTTGAAAGGTCTTTGCGTCGTATTATCTGATTTGTAAATTCATGTAGCGATATTTGTGCCAAAGTATGTTCTAGCGCTACTATTTTTATAAATTAAATGTTCAAATTTCTCTAAACTATACTATACCGATCATTTCTATATTATTATATTTATTAATTTTCTTTTCTACTCATATAAAATATATTTCCCGTTGAAATTCTGGGAAATATCAGCATTAATTTTATTATTAATAACTTTTGTGCCATCTTAATTATTTATAATCTCATATTGTTACTGATTACAATAAATATTTAATGATTATTATAAGTGTTTTTGTATTTAAACAATATTACGAGAAAAACGCCATGGGGTAGCAATATCGTTCACATTGTGTTCCAGCAACCAGCTATTTACAGCAAAACCTAAAAAACGGTTGCAGTCTTGAGTCCTCTTTTCTCCTGATTAATTAATTAGAACATTTTGTTATCTAGTATAACATTAAGGAATAAGTGCATTCACATAAGGAATAATAATTTAATTATTAAAACATTGAAAAATTTATCGGACATGAAAAAAAAGGATAGGCTTAATGAGTATATTTTAATAGGATCATAACCTATATTTGTATATATCACAGATTATTACTAATCACTTATTAAAATTCAATAACAGTTTCTGTTAAGGAAAGAGTCTTCACTTTCTTATCGTATAACATTAATTGTCTTGCATAACTTATACTGTACTCATTCATTACATGATAAGTTATAAATTATGTTGCAACACTTTTTTCAAAGTAGCTATTAAACATTAGGATCAGGTTTCTTCTTCTTCTTCATGAACTTCTCTTCTATCTCCTGCAAACTTTTTCCTTTTGTCTCCGGTAATATGAAGTACAGGATAACAGTGCCAAAAAGAGCTACTACTCCATAAAATAGGAAGGTAATAACTTCTCCGAAATTAGTCATCATCCCAGGAGCTGTTTTCACGACAAAGAAAAATGCAATAAAAGTCGTCGCAGAACTGATCCCCGAACCTAAACCGCGGACTTTTGTTGGAAACAGTTCCCCGCACATCATCCAAGGCAATGGTACAAATCCTATTGATATAGCTACTATGTAGACCATTAAACATAACAGTGGTAACCAAAACATGTTTGGAGGTTTCCAGTATAGAAACATTGAGAGAACAATCATAGACAATGCTGTTAAAAATCCGCTGATCATGCATAGCGGTCTTCTTCCGTAATTCTTACAAACCACACAAGCCACGACAGACGCTACCAATCTTAAGAAATCTATCACTGACATAGCTAAATAATGGTCTATGCCTTTACCGACAGCTTTCTCAACTATATCTATAGAATAAAACGCTATTGCATTCACTCCAGAAAATTGACAAGTCACAAAGAATATAATCATGATGAACAAAGGCTTCAATAGTTCTGGGCTTTGTAAGTCTTTTATCTTTTCTACCCATGTTAATGTAGGTTTTGAATCAGTTTCTACTTTATTATCAATCATAGCCTTTAATTCGGCTTTGGCTTCGTCTCCATAACCACGCAACCAGTAAAAAGATTTAGCTCCATCTTCAATTCTACCCTTTGAGATTAGCCATGTAGGGCTTTCAGGAATAAAAAGTAGCAATACCACTGACATTACGGGAAACAGGCTGCAAATGGCTGAGGTCCATTGCCACGATATAAATGTTCCAATTACGTGTGTAAACATAATTCCTATTGCTATTCCCAGTGATATGCCTGCGAGGAAGAAACCACGGTATCTTGGTTCGGTGGTTTCACTTATGTACACGGGTCCTAATGGACCTAATAGTCCAACACATAAACCGGTTAAGAGTCTGCCGAATAGAATGAGTGGGAGGTTGTAGGCAGCTGCGATGAGAATCCAACCGATGAGGAAGGGTGCGCAGATTATGTAATGTGTAGTTCTTCTTCCAAATTTCTCGAATAGCCACCCAGATAATAAGCATCCTGGAGCCATCGGTAGTGCTGCTATAGAAGCTGAAATAAATTTAAGATATCTTTTAAATAAGAACACAATTTTCGTTACATACTAATGTACAAATGATTTACGTTTAGGTAATTTTAGCACTTTCTGAAATAGTTATTAATAATATATAGCCTCAATTTTGGAATGGTAAATATTGCCTATATATAATTGGGAGGAAAATTAAAGAAAAAAATGATTTCCCGTTTTACCTATCCATGAAGTTGTACTCTCATCTGAAGGTATTTTACCATCTTCATGTTTTAGTTGTGGTATTAATATTGCTGAATATCCCGATGTGAGACCAGCCGCGATTGTAAGCAGTATGGGGGCTGATGCTGCTAGTGTCTGAAAGGAACTTCACCTTAATTATCCATTACCTAGATCACTGTATTGACAGATGCTTTCTTTAGAAACCGTAAAATGTCCACTAGTTGTAAATATGCCCGCGGTCCGTACGCGTTAATTACCCAGTACCTAATTAATTTTATCGCGTAATTTCAATCATATGTTTTGATCTCTAAACGCTTTATTCATAGTGCTTATAAGTTATCAGTTTTCATATGAAATACATATAAAATGTTATTAAATTTGGTTCATAAATTTGTGAGCACAGAATTAGTTATTCTTTTAAAACAAATATAATTGAACAAAACTTTTTAGCAATACAACATATCAATCAGAATAGTACGTAGGCTATAATTTACCAGTATATTGTTCGAATTGCCCAAAGATAAGCTAAGTTTACAAAAAGTCCCACTATGAGAGTACTATCTTGGCGTGCGCGGCATAAACTATTAGACAAGAAATAATTTAAGGTAAACGAAATCAACTTGCAAATATCATTTTTTTTAATTTCTAAATGTGTTATAATGGCTACATCCTATTAATCATGGTACATACGTACTGTATAAAAAATCTCAACCAATATGGATGATGATGGCTTAATTAATTACGATTTTTAAAATTATAATTGTTAGTTCTTAGATCTTCCATAATCCTCTTTTAGATTATTACTACCACTGTAGAGTAGGTAATAATACTACATGTTGTGATAATTTCAATGATCTGACAAGATGGTGGCATCTTTATTAGAACTTTCCAGGGCATTTTTGTGGCATCTCAGAATTCATGTTTCGTGGTATTATTTTCCAGCCACTTCACTTATGCACAATAACTGAACTATATTAAATGACACAAAGTTATGTTTAAAATGTAAAAGCCACTACATGACAGATTAAGATCCTGCCAAAAATACCATATCAAAATTTAAAAGTAAAATTACACGTACAGACAGAACCACGAATTTACAAGTATATTAACTTTTGTTCGCAACTCCGTTCGGGTTAATGTGGATTGATTCTATGCCTGGGTACATTTTTCTGAATGAAAAGTATATGTCATTTTTTGTGTTCCTGACAACGTGTACACAAAATTCCATGACTCTCGTTTCAATAGTTAAAGCGTAAATCCAAACTGCAAATTCCGATATATATATATATATATAATTGAGGATAAATTATGTAAAATATTAATTAGTATGTAACACAGGATGTATACCTACATTTTACAGAACTTGGTGTAAAAATTTAAATTAGCGTTTTTATTATACCTCCAATTAATTATATAAATAAGTCATTTGTATTAATTATATATATACATATTCAAAATGAATTTATATTTTACTAGAAGGCCTGGCTGACTTTATTCTGCCATGATAATAAAAAATAAAAACTTATGCATGAAATACTTAAGGTAACTAATATATTTAATTAGATAAGGATTAATACTGTATCCGTCTAAATAGCCTTCCAATAACCTCATTTTATGTGACTATTTTTTAAAGATAGATGGGTATAGTAAACTATGCTTAAAAGATGAGGAATATCTCACTATACATTGTTTTATCAAAAGAATTAGGCAGCATTTTCGATGAAACTAAAAGGCGGCTTGACTTTCTCCAACACTTCGAACAATTATCGTTATATTTCAACCAATTTACACAACACCTTGATGAGTTATATATTTAAACCTTTCTCATGAATTATTCTATCTATTGGTGAAGACCGCATTACAATCCATTCAGTAGTTTTTGAGTTTATCGTGAACATACAGACAGACAGACAGACTCGGCGGATGACTTTGTTTTATAATATGTAGTGATAGTGATTAAACATAATTATATGATATAAAACAAATACCTGTTTCCATATGGGTGAGAATCTAATAACTGTTTTAGAGTTTTTCAAGATTGACTCCTCACCCTTCTTTTCTTCCAGAACGAGACCATTTGTGTTCGTTAAACGTATATTTTGTAAATAATTGATTTTAACTTCCTTTTTCACTTCACCAGCTTCACCATTGTTGATAATTTCTGTATTGTTTGCTTCGTTCCGATCAACTGTAGCGACTGCCGTTGTCGTTTTTATATCGCAATTGTGTTTCGTTGTGACCGTTGCATGCCCCTTATCCGGCGTACTTTGATCTGAAGTCATGTCTTTATCTGTAACAATAGAAATTATGTAATTCGAATTTCTTATCCATGTTTACTAAAGTGGCGTTTATTGAGTATTATCATCTTTACATATAATAAAAACGAGTGTCTATATGTAATATCAAAATAATGACTTTTTACTGACTAGATATGGAAGTGATAGAATTTGTACTAAGAATGTATAACAAAAATCATTTATTTTTGTTGTTCTGTCTGTCTGTCTGTTTATTTGCTACGGGAAATCTCCGAATCGGATTTACCGATTTTGCCAGAAATTTCACTGGTAGATATAGCTGAAATTATAGGAAATTATATAGGTTATTTTATTATAGACTAAGTATTACCCGTGACTTTGACTGCACTGGCACTCCAAAAATAAATATAATTGAAATTCATATATTCGTATATATGTATTTAATTTGAAATATATTGCCTTGTTGGTTGATTTTGCTCATTTTGTTGTATTTATCGCGCTTACGTCTTCTTAACTCGGTAACCATACCAACGTACAAGAATATTGCATCGTGTTTAATGAGCACTATTTTAATTGTGACATATTAAAAACTACATCACAGATAGATATAGAGTCTTATATCTCGATTCATATTAATGCAATTTTTTTGTTGTATTTTTAAGTGGAAATATTATTATCAACTCATTCCAAATTCAACATTATAATTAATAGTAATTTTAAAATAGAATAGGTCTTTCGAAAAACATATCCGATCAAGAGTCAGATAAGACTTATTATAATATAAATTCTTGCAGAATAATCCAGCGATTAGTTTTTGCGCATACACGTGATTCCTATGGGAAAAGATTGTAACTAAATTTTGTTATCTATAATATTTCAACTCATGCAAATTTAAATTAAAAACTTGATTCAGTGACGTACTTGCCCCTTTATACTTTAGCCAATTTAACCACTGAGCATAATTTAACGTGACTTTAAATAACAGTGTGTAGAGGTAGCCTGGTACTATAGTGCAGCTGCCGGAATAGATCTATCACCTATAGACAGACTTGAGAATTGTAGGTAGGTTGACGGGCATTACGAAAGCTCTACCACTAAGGCTACAGTAACATCACCGTATTTTCCATCATTCGAAGCTCTATCGCATTGCAGGATTTGAAACTATGTTGATTTACGCTAGCGTGCTCGTATGTTTCATAGACTTTCCAAATCTTTAAGATACGCCTTCCGATGTTCTTGTTTCGTGATGGTTAGTTTTAATTTCTTATACAATGTAGCTATTATGATATCGAAGAGTTCAAGGTAATGGGAGACACCGAACAATAGTTAGCGTGTTCGATATTATTAAAGGTGTTTTATAACATAATATACAGATATAAGTGTTTAACAATTGCTGTTTTTGTCAAGACTATTTGTGTCTTATTTAGAGATATTCTTACTAAATTTAGCTATTTTTAACAGACTTTAAAAAAGGAGGTTTTTTTTATTCGACCCGTATCTATGTATGTTTGTATGACTGTGATTTTCTCGAAAGCTAATTGTACGATTTGGATGGAATTTTCGTTATTGAATGCTTACATTTTTAAGGAATGTGATAAATAAAAGGACACGATAAACATTTTAAACATTGGTTTTTTGTAGTAAATCCCTTATACAGTCTCATACACAATCAGTGAAGAAATTGTTATTTGGATATAACATACAGACACTTCAGTTTTATTATATGTATTATATGTGTAACTGAAAATTGAGAAATTACATTTTTAAAAACCTACGAAAATGTACTCAGTTAAAAAGGAAAGACCAAAAAAAAAACATAGAAATAAAAAGGAAATCGTAAAGAATATATGTGAAAAATATTAATGTACTTTAAAATATTAAAAAATATATATATATATATATATATATATATATATATATATATATATATATATATATTTAAGAATATAGAACCTCCGTCAAAAAAACACAAACTCAAGAGTGTAATATTTTTTCAAAGATAAACGGTCAGCCTTCAAAAAACGCGAATTAATAGTTTAAAATACTACTTTATTCACTTCATTTTACATAATACTTTGTCTTAGCTTTAATGTTATTTAAAGAATAAGAGCTTATGCACATTCTGATCCTGAAAATGCCTTGTTCGCTTGCTTACTAAACTAAATATACCGTACAGGTCGCCAGTTACGTTCAAGGACAAACTAGTGAACGCACAGTTGCCCTTTAAATACGTAAGTCCTTTATGCTCAATGCTCTTTTTCCATTCTCTACAATTAACAAGACTATAGATATACATATTCTATCACCACTGTAAGAGAATTATAATCTATCAATAGCTATGATGGATTATAAGTTTCTCGGCTATAAATTGGTTGATCATGAAACGTGTCTTATCAAAAGATATTCTACTGGTACATAATCAAATGTATAGTGGTAGGGGGTTCCTTACACTTGGTATATGTTAGTCGGTGACTTTGATACATACATATGTACACCCCTTCACACTCGACTGCGTACACATCATAAGGTGCAATGGCATGACACGCCGTATGTGGGGGTGCGGAGGGATGTGCATCTATATACTGGTCATAAATATTATTACAATTAAAAATAAACAAAATATTACATTTGAATTTGGAATCTGTCATTTTTATATGATTGTTCATTGAGTTTTCTCATTTTGGCGCCAATACATTCTTCAATATTTTGCGATATTAAAATAGAGTGGGGTGATAAAGAGAACCGAATCGCTGTGATTGCATTACACAATGTAGGCATGGAGCCAAATGCAATTTTTAAAACTCTCCATACGCTTGGTATTAGTAAAATGTTTGTGTACCAGGCTATTAATAGGTACAATGAGACCTCTGTTTGTGACAGAAAATGTACTGGCCGTCCACGTAGTGTTCGTACAAAAAAGGTGGTCAAAGTAGTAAGGGAAAGATTTCGAAGAACTCCTGTCCGAAAGTAAAAAGTTTTATCCCGGGAGATGAAGACAGCACCTATAACAATGTCGCGTATTTTAAAAGATGACTTAGGACTGCAGCCTATAAGAGACGTACTGGTTATTTCTTAACTGATAATTTTAAAAAGAATAGGGTGGTAAAATCGAAACAACTACTGAAGCGGTACGCAAAGGGAGGTTGCAGAAAATATTTGTTTACGGATGAATTTTTTTTTACAATTGAGCAATATTTTAACAAACATAACGACCGTATTTATGCTCAAAGCTCTAAGGAAGCTTCCCAATTAGTCGACAGAGTGCTACATGTCCACTATCCGACTTCAGTGATGGTTTGGTGGGGTATTAGTTATGAAGGAGTGACTGAGCTAAACAAATCAGATGTGAGCCTTAAGCGCTCCCCTTAGTAGTCCGGTGAAACTGTAGAGGCTCTGTCAGGCCAACAGTGTAGATCAGTTCGAAATAAAAACCATACTTTTGTGAAAAAGGTATCAAAACATCGGCACAAGTGTATCAAGATACCATTCTTGAGAAGGTAGTGAAGCCCCTTAACAACACCATGTTCAATAACCAAGAGTGGTCCTTCCAGCAAGACTCGGCGTCGGGTCATAAAGCTGTGTCTACGCAGTTTGGTTGGAAACGAACGTTTCGGACTTCATCAGAGCTGAAGACTGGCCGTCGTCTAGTAATCATAATCCACTGGATTATGATTTATTGTCAGTTTTAGACAGTACGACTTGCACTAAACGCCATCAAAATTTGGAGTCCCTAAAACAATCCGTACAATTGACAGTGAAGAATTTTCCCATAGAACGAGTGCGTGTTTCTAATAATAAGTGGCCTCAACGTTTAAAGGACTGTATTTCAGCCAACGGAGACCACTTCGAATAAGCTTTTTAAATTTTAAATTGTTAAACTAACACACTGTAAGAGTAATAAATGTTATTTGCAGTAGAAATTTTTATTATTTCTTTGTATCAGTATTTATGGCAAGAAGTGTATGTTAATCGGTAGTTCTTAAATATTTGCTGTATATTAGTCGCGATATATGGCCGTATTCCAGCGATGTGTTGTTGTAAATTAAACTTTACAGTTAACAGTTCCAATTTTGATTATATTTTCAGAATTATCCATTCGTAATAATTTATTGTAAGGTGTGTTTCGACAATTATATTTGAAAACCAATTACATCCTTTTAAATTTGTCGTGTCAGCATGTTTGATGGCAAACCTTTGAGAGATAATATTTTATTTACTTAATTTCTCATAACAAGTTATCTTTTTTTTATTATTACGATGTGCGATTCTTTTATCTTTGAAAAAGATTTACAGTTTTGAGTTCGTGGTTTTACTTTTTTTTTTTTTAATCTAAATAATAAATAAGTCAGTATTTTATTACTTTATTATGTATAAATTTATAAAGTTTTGATACCAGAAGTGTTAAATGTATCATCTTTATTTCGATTAGTTGTTGCCTGCGGCTCCACACTATTTTTAATCGTAACTAAAGGAATTTAAAATGGTGAGATTAAAATAACAGAAATGTTCTATCAAAGCATGTAACGTGTACATCAAATATGTAATTCTAAGAGTGTGTCAGATGAGATTAAACATCAGCAACATATTGGGAGCTTTAACTCACTATATAACCCCCTCAGTGCTCCTTATACTGTAAAGATTATTATATAGCAATACGTCGTAAAATTTTATTTTATTATATAAATGTCCCATATTGTCAATATAATTCAGCATTTGCGACCACACAAAAAGTAATCGCCAGTCTGTTCCGCAAGTAATTGTATTATGGAACTCGTAAATTATTGTTTATCCTTAAATATTAGATCGTTTATGGTCATATTATTATATTAGCCCAGTTATCATGTTGTATCTATCGTCACGCAGTCCGATAGTTTGTAATACATGACAATAATGTCTTACCACACCTACATTTTTGCGACCATGGACAAAACTTCGTGGCGATACCCGGAGGTATGGAGTAGCATAACACTAAAACTCAATTTAACAACATAAAAATAATATTAAAACCCATATAATGAATATCTTGTATTTTACCTATACTTAAGTGCTAAGTTCATTGATATTATTATCAAAATTGTTATGTTATATTTATTTTATTTGTACTGGTTACACTATTATTTTTTCAGTGCATGAACTAAAAGTGTAGTAAAGTATTTTTATTCATTGAAGACTACTGAACATTATCGAGATCAAGCCAAATTTATGAAATTATAATTCGAAATAAAGCTAATATTGAAATATATCTAGTCCTTTCCTATTCTTTTCCATTGAATATTAAACCAGTAAAACGATAAGCTTAGCGCCATTTAATGTTGTTAACAAATCATATGTTTAGTTATTATTTTTTATTAAATGCTATATGAAAGGAACACAATCGCATAGAGCTTCTTATGTATCTTACGAAGTATATTTTTAAAATTCGAAACAAAGAAAATTGAATTCCTTCATAATAATTATTAATGATATAATTTCATACGCGACCACAATTTTGTTTTGTCCTTCGTTCATCATCACGTTTGGAGTAGAAAAAGAAATTATGTGAATATAATTACTATGTGGAATTATAATTAAGATAGTATAAAATTATTGAGTCTAGACTTCAGTGTCATTATGTTTGGGTCGAATTAATTATATTCAATTTCTATTCACCAATAGTACAGATACATACAACATTATATCTACAGATATTAGTTTTTTTATACATATATGGGAATATACATGTGTGATAATAATACAATCTATATAGTATCTTATATATATATATAACTGATGTTTTATTATAAACGTAGTACTTTAGCAGTGATGTCTGGTAAAACAACAGACATACAGACAGACAAATATTTCTAAAAATGACTGAAATGTTTTTATAACTTATTCCTAGCCACTTACATTTTTTTTTAAGAAAAATCTAAAATGATGATGAAGCGGTCAGATGCGCTGGATATATTAAGGTACACAAATGTACGCGCAAGACACAGGTGCACTACTCAACCATATTCTTCTAGACCCAGTGGAACGGGAACCGTTACTACCGGAGAAGGACTCAGATAGATGGTACAGTATCACGGTAAGAAGGTTACAAGGGGTCAGTACTATCTCACACTCCCTTAATCGCCTTTTACGATACCCACGGAATATATGGGGTGGTGATATTCTACTCTGCTGGCACCACACAGCTAAAAAGTACAATACATTCGATTTACATTCATATTAATGTATAGATACAGAAAAGATACGTGGTGTGTAAATTTTGCCATCCAACAGTTCTGTCAATGTAAACTGCCGTCACGGTACTGGCCTAAAAGTACTTGTGACGAAGGTTTTAATATCTTATTACTCGGAGTAGTATTCAGGCTAATTGCAACGGAGAATATAAATCGACTGGAGCAAATATGCATATCAATTTATTATCTAGACTATTTATGCCATTCGCTTTAAAGAAAATAATGTCAGATAAATAAATGAGTTAATTTATCCTATACTAGTTGGTATCTGGTGTTTGTTCTGATGAAAATAGTTTTCTTGTTACTTCAGAACTATGTCTTACTATTGTCTTACATTCAATTGTATTTACTGTTTTGTACCTGTCGAAACAGTTAAATACGAAAAGTCCATTTAATTTATATATATAGCTGGTATAGTATGGAACGTATGTGTTATCACGGAGGTTGGGGTTCGATTATGAAATTGGTAATGAAGATGTATATGGTGGAGGAAAAAGAAAACTGTAGTTAAAAAATGTATAACTATAGATTTCATATAAAAATGGTTTTCTGTGTCTCTCTGTGTTACCTATGTTCTTTTACACTACAGTGCGGATTTTGATACAGTTCTCACTAATTTACAGATTTTTTTCAAAAGGTCTATTTGTTTTGCACAATAGGTCACATTTGTATAGAAATTCAAACATAATTGTTGAACATGGGGTCCTCCCCCACCCTTTTTAAAATCCAGAAAAAACAACAAAGATAAATAAAATTTAAATTTTGTAATTGAAGGAAAGAATTTAGTAGGGGATTAAACTTTTACATATTAAAAAATATCTTGTATGTTAACGAATATTTTAACAAAACTTTTGCATTATTTTATAATGTCATTAAAACACTCACCATCAACCCTTCCAAAAAAAATATTTTTAAAAACCGTATTGACAAGAATATATTTTCCTAACTTCTCCCGGAAAGGCAATCAAAAAGTAATAAAAAGTAAAAAGGTTTTCCCCCGCATGGTAATTTTTTCAATCTTTACAAAT